>OY987265.1:6658552-6812552 GCA_963920665.1 Straminergon stramineum
CAAATGGGCTTTGAAGGTAGTGGAGGAAGCCATGCAACCCCGCAGTACGGTGGGTCCACTCATGGTAGTGCCCAATACTATCCGGGATCGACTGGAAGTGATCCATACGGGCATCGTGGGGGCTCTTCTTACAGTGGTGCAAATGTCTCTACATCGCCATCTAGTGCTCCAGTTCCTCCTCCCACTTTTGGAAATACATACTATGGATAAGGAGGTGCACTAAGCAGTTACCACGAATACTACGGAGGTGGTCCATTTATAGGAGTGCAACCGAGAGGCCCCGTTGAAAAAGATGAGACTGATTCAGATTCGGAGTGAAAAAAACATGCATGTATATAGTGATCATGTTTTTGCTCCGTCTTTGAGCTATATTATCTACGGCAAGTATAGAATATCAGAGTGATAGAAATAGTATAGACTCTATAATGAATAGAACAACATTGAACATCAATGTTCTTCAATTTTCATAAAAGTATTGTGTAGTAGTCTATGCCAAATATGTACGTAGATAAGTAGATTTTTTAATACATCATTGCATTATTTTGTAATATCTTTCATGTGTAAGTGTCATTCTTGAAATCACCACTCGAAGTTTAATGTGTAATTGCCTATTTGTCTGTTGCTCATTTTTAAATCATGGTTGCATATTTATTACATTTGAGAACTTATAAATGGTCTACATGCATTTATAATTGAATTATTAACAGTTGAATATTATAAATTTACAAGTGCATATTATTTTAATTGAAGAATGTAGAACTGTAGAAGTGAGTGCATGCAAAAATTGCATTCATTTGATTTCAAAACTTGATTCTTGAAAATGAGATTATAGATGTAAAGAGCTTAAGAATTTCAAGAAATCACCATATGAACGAATCTCATTTCAAATCCATTTCAAGATGTTTTATGGAAAACAAAATATTATTTTACGAGCAATTAATTGTAGAGGAAATTTTAAAATTTATCTTTTAAAATTTATATAAATATTTTGGTCTTGGCACTAGTGAATTGAATTGAACTTGTTGAATCTCAAATTTCATGAGTTTATTTTTTTATTCATATATCAATTCCCAATGAAGATTCCAAACAAGACTTTATAACATTTTTCTCTTGATCTCCAATTTAGAAAATGGATCCACATGTTTAACGGTAACCCTTTACATGCTAACATACCTGAAGCATCACATTCTTGTGTTTGCTGAATTTTGAAGTTAAATAAAAATAACCGAATTGGTATTTTCTACACTTTGTCTTTTTGGAAAGTTCATTGTGAAGTCTAGGTCCACTAGCAAAAATCCAAATTGCATAGTAAATGATAATTATTTCCTTATACAAGGTTTGTCCTAGAGTATCTAAGGCAATCTTTACCTTTGATGAATTGTACAAGGTGGATGGTTATGACCTTTAGGTGGGACAAGAATCACAAGATGGTCACAAGGTGTACACATTTGATATTTTGATTTGAAGAGGCTGAAAAAGCAGAAACGGCAATTTTGAGTGGCTTTTGACCAAAAAATGGCCTTGGGAATTTAGAGGTACATATGTATTTTTAATTCAAATGAAAAAATTCTAATTTCTCAATCCACTCTTTATTTATAATACAAATTATAGATGTTTCTAACACATATTGTAGTGAAGATGATTCATGATTGTATTTAAAAAATCACAATATTTTAATTTTTTCTTCAAAATATTTGGAAAAGAAAAAATGAAAAATTATTTTTCTACTACCCCAAAATATAAAATTTTGGTACATCAATTAAATTAAAGGACAAATTTGGTTTCATAATTGAATTTGACTTCTTGATCTTTGATGTGACTATTCTAGATGTAAAAATTAATTAGAAGGCATAACAAAATTTTCTTTTTAAGTCTACTCTTTATCATTGCTTTTATTTTTTCATAAAATTTCAATTCATTTTGATAGATTTTGCTATTTTTACTCAGGTATATGTTTTTTTTCACCAAAATTTGAAGAATATGGAAGTTTTGAAGCCTAAACCACCCGATACGGTCCGCTTGATCCGTCCGCCCGATCCCGTCGCCGCCCATCTGTCCACGCGATCCCGTCCGCCCAATCGCGTTGGCGAGTTAGGGTTTAGGGTTTGGCGGACGGCCTCGGTGCGTTCGCGGCACCTTGCCCGTTCGATCAGGCGGACGCTGTGGGGCCGTCCGATGAGCCCGTCCGCCTGTCCACCCGTCCGCCGCATATAAGAGGGGCGGACGGGCCGTCCGCTTCTCACTCTTGCCTTGCCCCTTGTGAATTCAAGGTGGAGCGGGGAGCTTGGTGGTTTATCCTCCATTGGCTCCTTTCCGAGGGAAGGCGGGAGTGATACATTGAGGGCCCCTTATTGCCAAATTTTTTGTGACTTGTGTGTAAAATTCGAATTCAAATTTATTGTTTATTAACAATTACATTTTACGGATTTGTTTCATCACACTAATCACAATGACTAAGGGGAAGGGCAAAAAGGTTGCGAAGTTGAAGCATAAAGGGGGGCCATCGAGCTTGGAGATAGCTCGAGAAAGTCCATCGGAAGAATGCAAAAAGTTCATGATCAAATGTATCGTTGCATTTTATGAGTCAGAAACAGCATTGTCTTTAGACAGTAAATACATCCGGTATCAGGAGGAGTGTGTGCCTAAATTCAAGATAGATATGAGGCAGATGTTGTTGAATGCATTGAACGTTCCGGATTGGTGGGAAGAGACAGACAAGAACGGTTTCAACAAATGCTTGGACAACAAGGTGCATGACGTGTTGTGGAATTCAAAGGTTATCTTGGAAAAATATGGTAGGAATATAGACCAAACGACGGTAGATTTGAGGAAGTGGTTTTGAAGGCGGACTTGTTTAGGAGTCGGTGTGCTCCATTCGCTAAGAATCACAATCGAATCGGTTCAATTGCTTGGTGGAAAAGCAATGATGGAGTTGTAGAAGCGCAGAGGAACAGATGCCATCTGATAGCACTTCCAGATACGGCACAAGTGATTTCCGTTGACAACAAGACAATGCAAGGTGGATATGCAACGATTCAAAGGTTCGGATCGAAGGATGTCCAGGAATACTTCCCTATTGGGAGTTTGCAGCGAAGAAGTCCAATCACTACCGCTCTCGACCCGAACTGGCAAAGTTGGAACATCAAAATGAGTCAATGGCCGTTCGAATTCCACATGCGGGAGTGATACGATTTGTTGCGGTGCACGCAAGGTCGTATGAAGGCTATGCGTATTGGTGGAACGGTTGAACTTTGCGTCAAATGTTGAACAGGATAATGATTATCCAGACAACATACAATTCGATTGATGCACTCGAATCCCACCGAGGAGGAGGTTGTAAAAGCTCACTATCTAGGGCGATTTCGAAAGAAGCGTATAGAGCTTGCATGGGCATTGGTGCATATAATGAATGCAGTGCATATTGCTGGGCATTTGCACAATGATCTTTCTCCGGACAACATTATGTTTCATTTTCCGGAGGACGAGTCACGTGTGTACATTGGAGTTTGCGATTGGGGAATGACCACCTTAGCTACTGAACCAATGAAATCCTTGTACACGTTTACATCTGAAAAAGAGAAGACAGAGGCTTTGCAAAAAAGATGGTGGGTGGATCCAGAGATTGCATATGTGCATAAAGTAGGTGTAGACGTGGGAATCATTCCGATGTATTCACGGAAATCGGAAGCATATGCGGTTGGAAAACTTGCTCAAAAGATCAATGCGGAGTGCATGACACAGGCGTATTTTGAGTTGCAACATGAAACACCTCATATGACCAAATTCCAGTTTCACAAATTCGGAAGGGTGTTTGATCTTTACCTGAACCGCCTCTGTTTATCGGGTGATAATGAACATCGTAGTTTGGCCCATGCTGTACATCGGTTTTGTGGTACATACCATTGGCCAATTCCAGATGAACATTTTCGTCATTCATATTAGATGATTATTATAGTAATATTAGTATTTCAATAGGCTGTATAGACATGTAGAATTACTTGAGGAATATAGAGTTGAACTGAAATGTAATGATGTGTGCAATTAGCCAAGTGTGCACACCATATAGTATATTGCAAGTTTTGAATCAACAGTGTATGGCAATATATATGTAATTGAATACATTTTGAATTGTTTGTTATGTTTGTATTTGTATTGATTGAGACATTTTTAAATAGAAAATATAAACAATTTTATTTATTTATTTAAGTTTTGATTATGTACATACTCATATTTCAAAAAATGTAGATAAGGATGCGAAAATTGAAGGTACAAAAATATTTCGTAAGAAATTTTAAATTAGAAAAAGGATAGCAATGAAACACAAATGAAATCTTGTTGGTCAAACTCTAAATGAGATCAAAATTTATTCAAATATGCAAGAAAATTAAATAAAAAAACAATGCCTATCAGGCTATGAATAATATATTTTCATAGAATTTTTCTTCAAAACTGTCGGAGAAAATTAGGAAAATGTTTACAAATATGTGGTGTGGACAATTGAACATAAAAAGAAATCTTCTTAAAATTTGTAGAAGCATAAACAAAATTAGTATATTATTATAATTTATACACGTTAAGTTTTTTTACAATCCTCATTTCATTTTATGGATGGGAAATTTAAAATAACTTGAAGATTAAGGGCAAACAAGATGGTCGATTGACCAAGGAATATTTATTTACTTATTTTTTATTGAATGTCATAGAGCTTCAAAATTGACAATTTTCCTCCGTTAATGATAAAAATTGTTTTAACCCCTAAAGTTCCTTGACTATACTCTCACCAAAAATGCTCTACAACTACCATTTCTACTACAAGCACCAAATTTTAGAAAAATATCATTTTTTGACACATGTAACTATAGGATCTTGTAGTACTCTAGTTTGATAATATGTGGAAAAAATTTCAGAAATTTCCACCATGTAGATTGCAAGATATTAGCGTTTGAAATGGTGAAGATCTTTTTTTTGGCCCGCAAAAAACCAAGCAGCTCCACTTCACAAGGTCAAATTATTATTAGAAAATGTCCAAAATGGTTGTGCTTCTTTGGAATCATTCTTCAAGGAAAGTTGGCTACATACATGAAAATTTTCAAACCATTTGGAGTTGTACAACATATAGGAAAAAAATAGTAAGTAGAAAGAAATAGAGAATGATTCAAAATACTAAATTGTTAATAAATTAATTAAAAATTAAAAAATTCCAATGCAAATGGTGGAATTGTTGTTATAAACAATCTACATCCAATCACATTATTTTTTTCAAAACTACTAAAATCTCAATAACTTAAAGGACTTCAAAGTTATTTTGGTGTAGGGATTCCATAACTACCTACAAACTAAAAAGCCTCATAACTTTCATCTCAACTATTGAAATGCAATGCTTCAAAGCTTTTTGAGTGCATCTAAATCCAAAGAACAATTTTAAATTTTTATTTTTAAAAAAAGTAAATTTTTCGAATGTGCCTAGATTGCCCGAGTTGAGAAACAAACAACATATTATGCAATAACTTTTGACTCATATTTTCAATTGTCATGAAATATGTGCATATGAAAGATATTCCTTGTCCCCACATTGTATTAAAATTTCAGCCCAAAATATGGAAATCTCCACTCACATGCACGGATGCACCTGCCCAAAATCAATCCGTTGCCAAAATCAACATTTGGTCCTTTAGGGGTTAAACTTATAGTAAATTAGTAATATTTCCAATTTTGACATTCATGCACATATAGGATATGTAATGCCACATTAACACATTACACATATGATATATTCATGATTTTGTTTTCATGTAATCTTTGACAATTTCCTTCAATAAATTGCCATAATTGGAAAATTTTGAGCAATTTCGTCTTCAAATTTTACTTTTGTTTTAGCTTCTAATAGCATCCTTTGTAAGGGACTAAGGGCAATCCCTATCTCTGTGTCCATGAATTTCATTTGAATAGGAAAAAGAACTCCCATCAAGGTTCTCTATCACTAAATTTTTAAGAAATGAATGCCCAATTCTAAATTCTCTATTGAGGGTTTGGAGGTGAAATTTATGCGGGTTTTTTTCTTTTTTTTTAATTACAAATTTAGGGAAATCAAAGGTTACTTCCCTACAAATTTAAAGTAGAGTAATATTAGGGGTGTAGAACTTCCTTGTTCTGATTTTTATGATTTTCATCTACAATTCTATAAAGACATGGAGACAATTTGTGAATGTGGTCCGAGCGGTCGGGGCAGCGGACGGGGAGGACATGGCGGTCGAGGGAAACTAGTCGGTTGCGCCAGACGAGCAGCGGCGGACGGTCAATGGCAGACGGTCGGGGGTTTCAGCGGACGGAACCGTCGGTCGGGGCGGACGGCGGGAACGTCCACACGTCCGCTTGTCATCGGACGTTGTGGACCCCGCGTCCGTGTCCACGTCCGGACGTCGTGTCAACCCTGATTGGAAAGGTCTCCCCAACTGTGAGAGGAATATTTTACTAAAAGTAGTACAAAAGGAACACAACACCAAACTCCATCAAACCCTAATTTGGGTAGGCTTCAAGGAATTTTGTCTTGTGTTAAAGACTTAAAGGATATCACCCATTTTCAACCAGCCTCCCATTTTCGCAAGTCAAACTGTTGAATTTTTTATCAGCTGTGGTATAGGTGATAGCTCATGCAAAGCACAGAGAGTAGAAAGCAACATAAATGTCTTGGAGGTGAAAATTGAAAGCTTACAATGATTACAACATGTACATTGAAAGCCACAATGATCACTTACATCAATTTTCTTACTAGCCTATGGTTGGAAATAGGTTTGCCTACATATCAAGAATGGTGCAAAGAGAATATTCATGAAAAAAATTCATAGTAATTTTCTTTTTGAAGAAAAAAATGTAAACTATTATAAAATCCTTTTTAAATCTATTTCTCTACACAATTTTCCTCAACCTTCTCTCTGTTGTAGATAGGCTAAATTGCTTAAGTGGTCGAAAATGGGTGATCATCTTGATATTCTCAAACTCGAGCTCCTTCAAGTACCCAAATTGGAGCAAGACGAAATTGGTCCCTCATTTCAAACACTTTACAATTAACTTTATTATTAAAAAAAAATTGACAAGAGAGAAAAGTCAAGATCAATTTGAAGCAAAAATACAACCCACAAGAAAATGCCTTCTAGAATTTCTAGAATTAGAAACATATGGCTAAGACATATAGTGTTAACTTCTTATTGATGTGGAATTATTAGAACTTAAGATTATAATCATTCAACCCCTAAAAGATTGAATGACCTTTGAACATACAAAGGTGATCTCAAGTAGGTTCATATGAAGTTAATTTATGTTCTTCAAATTTTGATACAAGGTGTGAACATTTACTTCCTCAATGAAAATATCATTTTTTTTCAACCAAGTGCCCAAATCAAAAGTCATGTTGCCTTGAACTTTTGAAGCAATCTGGGCAACTTCAGGCATCATGTGCAAAATTCCTCCTATAATTTTGAAATTTGGTAGGTATGTAATTTATACTCCCTCCATCCCAAAATGATCTTCCTATTGGCTTTAAGTTTTTGTCCTAAAATGATCTTCCTATTGCACTTTATGACTTGAGAATCGGTCAACTTCAACTTTTGATTGTTACTTGGGACTAACAAAACAACTCCGAGCAATAGTTTCCCTTCCATCTATACAATCATCAATCAAAATACAAATTAAATGATTAAAGATGTCAATCAACACTCTTCGTCTTTATTTTTTGCATCTCTTTGAGTGTTTCTTGATTGAAGTAGATGAAGCTTTGGGAGATGGTATAGAGGTCCACACACGGGCTTGGGCTTATACTAAGTGCCTACAAAACAATGACCTCACACTCTACAATTATGTGCCCAGTGGTGCTCTTTGAAAATGCCCTAAAAATTCTACTTTTCAAAACTACAAAACTACACTTTGACAAGGGTTCCAAAACTCAAAATTTCTAGGACACTAAGAGTGTACCAAACCCCACTTGCCATGTGAAACAATTTTAAAAAAATATTATTTTCTGCCTTAATTAGGAATACTTTGTCCAACAGGAAGATCATTTTGGGACGGAGGGAGTATGATACAAGATGCAAGTGCCCAAAAGAATATCCATGTGTAGTATAAAAATCTCATTCTAAGAGGACTTAAAGTTTTCTAGTCCTATTAGGCAAGGTTTAAAAAAAATTCTTCTAGTTTCAAACATTATAAGAAGAACATTGCATTGAAGAAGCCAAACTCAATCCCCAATTTTGAATGTAGGTTGTACTTTGCTACAAGCATTTGAGTATTCTTAATAATGATCATGAGCTTGTTGAAGTTGAAATTTGAGTTCATGTGAATAGCAGACAAGTGGGCTATAAAATCTTCAACTACTAGACTTCTAATCATCTTTACCAGAAAAGGGTTCCTATTAGGGTGTTGACCATATTTTTTTTTATAAATTTTGCTTAGTTGATGAATTCAAGGTATTATTATAAGTGAACTTTATCAAAGATAAAAGATCTATTTAATGATCTTGATGATAATTAATAGTATAAAATAGATATTGTTCCAAGATTTGTTCAAATTTTAGTTAGACCATTGATCTTAGGATGATAAATTGAAGAAAGGTCAATTTTGACTTTTAAAATTTCAAAGAATCTTTTCCAAAATTTTAGAATAAATTGTGGGCCTTGATTAGAGACAATATTATTAGAAAAATCATAGAGACTAGAAATATTGTCAACAAATTATTTTGTTGTTCTTCCACCAATAATGTTAGGATTCCTATTCGTCGAGCGAGATTCTGTCGACACTCCGAACGATCATGCACTCTGTCGGTCCGTAATCCCAGTATTCCGGAGTACAGAGCATTCTGTGCTGTAACTGCTTAGCAACTGAGCATACTTATGATGATGAATCGTTAATCCTGATTATCCTCAATGTGTGCTTCCAATTCAAATCAATGCAACAAGGCATCACGGAGAATGAGAGATTAGTAGTATCAAAGCTTGTATTAACAAGATGCTAAGTGAGGGACATCGCCCCCCTCGTTGAGCTTTAACGGAGCAACTAACCGCCTCTGACCTAACTGTTGGAATGACATAACTGTCTCCACGAAACCCCTTCCGTAACAGTTAACCAAGTAGTCTGTAATGACCACGTCCAGCTGTTACGACTGAGTCGTAACAAATAATTGATTTTTGACAAGGTGTAAAATGTGACATTTTGGTTAAAACTATCATTTATTACAAGAATAGTGCGAAATTTGAAGGTTAGTGATCAAATCCATAGATAATGATGTCAAAGTTTTTCTAATTGGTAGTAGTTGTAGAAGCCATGTGGTTGATGATATGTATATTTAATACAAGAACAAATACTACATGGCTTGAAATAATATTTTACAAATTTCCATATTTGTGGTCACCAATAGTCTATAGATATTAATTGAAGTGTTTTGTTGTATCCAAAATAATCAATAATTGGAAAATTGTGGCATGCCTAAAGATTTTGAAGTCTCTTTCTTCCATGAGGAATATATAACAAATCTTTATGAAATGATAATTCATCTTGAACTTCAAAATCCTTGATTTCCCCTAATTTTAACCCCTAAACGCCCAAACTGCGTTTTTTGGCAACATAGTGATTTTGGGCAGCTCACTACGAATGGAGTTTTTCTTATTTTTCTTTGAAATTTTCACACAACATGTGCCCGAGGAGTATCTTTAAGGCCCAACAATTTTCATAACTTTTGACTTCATGGTTAAAAAGTTATTGCATGATATGTAATTTTCAGTGCTCCTCGGGCAGCCCAAAAATTTCTTAAAAAAACACTTTTTTAAGAAATAAAAATTTGAAATTGGTTTTCTAGATTTATATGTACATGGAAAGCTTTGAATCATTCCATTTTGATTTATGAGATGAAAGTTATGAGGCGTTTTAGTTTGCGGGCAGTTTCGGATTCCCTACTCTAAAATAAACTTTGAAGTCCTTTATTTCACTCAATTTTCAATATTTTTTGAAAAAAATAAAATCATAGGGTGTGTATTGTTTATTAAAACATTACAACCATTGGGATTAAAATTTTTCAATTCCATAACGAAATTCTTCACAATTTAGTATTTTGAATCATTCTCTACTTCTTTGTACTTACTTCCTTTTTCCTATATGTTGTACAATTTCAAATGATTTGAATTTTTTCAAGCACATAGACAACTTGCCTTGAAGAATGAATCCAAAGAGTAACCACCATTTTGGAATTTTTTTCATACAAATGTGGCCTTGTGAAGTGCAGCTGCCCGTTTTTTCACAGGGCCCAAAAAAGGATTTTTGCTAATTCAAACACTAATATCTTACAATCTACACGGTGGAAAATTCTGAAATTTTTTCCACATCTTCTCAAATAAGTTTAGTACAAGATCTTACGGTTACATGTGTCCAAAAATTTTTTTTCCTAAAATTTGGTACTTGTTCTAGAAATGACAGTTTGGGAGCATTTTTGGTGAAAACATAGTTGAAAACATTTAGGGGTTAATTGTATCTTTCTATTTTTAAAATTTTTGTTTCTTTAGTAACGTTATTGGTGTATTTATAGGAAGAGCACTTACCAATGAATAAAGGCTCAAGTATTTAGGTTTTAGAGGAATGTTTTTTTTTTAATCTTATCTTTCATTTCTTTTTTGAAAGCAAGGTATAAACAACATAATTGACCATTAGTTTTTCTTTATTGATTACCAATTTGATAAGTGATAGCAAAGTCAAATCTCAATAAACGCATACTCCAATGAGCTTGGCGTTGATTAAAAATGTCTACATTCATAAAATATTTCAAGTTTTTATAATTAGTATAAACTATGGTCTGATATTGAGCATCTTCCAAAAAATGATGCTAAACTTTAAAAGAAGACACAATTGCTAATAATTCTTTATCATGAATTCAAAAGTAATTTCTAAAGTTGTAAACTTTCTAGAATTGAATGCAATAGCCAATAGGATGATTGTAGATAATTATCATCATAGTTATGTTGAGATAGGATAGCTCCAAGGCATAATCCAAGACATTTGTTTCTATAAAGAAAGGTTTGGTATCAAAACGGGTGCAATAGAAAAAGTTGTTTTAAGATTCTCAAAAACTTCTTGCATTATTTTGATCATTCCAAGAAAATTTTCCTTTACTAGTGGCACATGTCAATGGTGTTGTAATTTAAAGTAATCCTTGATAAAAATTCTATGAAAGTTGGCAAAGCCAAGGAAACATTGCCCATCACCAGAACAGTCAAAGGTAGTGCCCACTCAACAATAGTTAGCATTTTTTTAAGATCCATTGAAATGCTTGATGGAGAGAGTATATATCCCATCCCCTCACTCTATGTCTACCTGATATGGGTGAAATTTACATTTCTCTAATTTTTCATAAAGGTCTATTTATATAAGTTTTTAAAAAAAACTAATGAATGTGTTTTTCATGGTCTACTTCATTGTTTGAAAAAAACAAAATGTCATCGAGGTAAATCACCATAAACTTATCTAGATGTTCTTGGATAATGTCATTCATCATATGTTGCAACACAATAGGGACATTGGCAAGTCTAAATGGCATAATAAAGTATTCAAAAAGACCATGTCTTATTTGAAAAGTTGTCTTCCATTTGTCACCTTCTTCAATGCATACTAAATTGTAAGTGCAAGGCAAGGCAATCTTTGCATAAATTTTAGTGCCTCGAACAGTCCAACACAATCCAAAAGATTTGTAATTAATGGTGAGGGATATCAATTTTTAATCTTTAATTTATTGAAGATTTTACTCTTACTTTTATTGAAAACTTTAACAATTGATGAGAAAAGTTGTAGGCAAGTTGTCTTGATTTAGTTTTGAAAGGTCAATTAGACTTAATTTTCTTTTCAATGTGAAAAGGACTAATAGTCATATAGGAAAAGTGGTAGAAAAGAGATGAATGAACAGTTAGACTTTAGAAATGAGGAATATCAAATAAATAGAGTATCTATTTGGATTTGGACATGTAGAGTTGTCTTGCACAATGACTATAAGTCAATTTGTCTTTCATTTTTCTTTTGAGCTTGTAGTGTTCTTGTCTCTGTTGTCATTTTTGTATTGATGCTTGCTTTGAAATAAGAAATTTCTTTGTAAGACTTGTTTGTATTTTTATGTACTTTGTACTAGCCAATGATTGACTTTATACTTTGTAAATTTGACATTTAGCCAAGGATTGGCTTTATAATTTACATTTTATTGATTAGCTTTCCTAGTCCATTACAAAATTACTTGTAAATAAACCTTTGCTACTATACTATAATAAAAATAACAATCCCACATTCCCACTGGGGTTGTTACTTTTTAGTTTGACATTTCAAATGTTATCTTAATAAACTACCAACCTAAACTTGTAGGATTGATAAATTATTTTGTAGTATAGAAAATGGTTCAATCAATAGAGATTTAGAAGTTAAATATTTAATATAATAGGACTTAATATATTAATCATATAAGATAACTTATGCAATCACTACAAGAAAAAGGGGTATTTTCAATATAGTCCTAGTAGTATAGTCCTATAAGTAATGACTTAAAAGGGGTGTTTTTAGTAAAATTTTACTAAAAATACATGTATTTTAAGCAAAAGATTTATAGAAACAATCTTTTTAGAACATGATTTATAGGACTATACTAAAAACACACCTTTCTCTTGTAATGAATAATCTATACAATATAAGTCATTTTCTAAAACATGAGGTGTTTGACCTTTGTTATAATTTGTAACCAAATTACTTCTAATAGCTTTGCACATGTTGATTTATCAATTAATTCACCACACACACCACAAACACTAGATACAAGCATGCACACTAAAAAATAAATATTACATAAGATAATTCGAAAATCAAAATAAATATATAACAAAATTGAAGGAGTTCATGGTAATAATTTTACACATATTATAGGGTTTTTTTAAAAGTGCTCCAATTGAGAGAGACAAATCACAACTCACCACCACAGTTGCTAGTATGTGAGTCTAGGATCTTGAGCCCCTAAGCTTAGGAACTTAGGCTCCTATGTTATTGGTACCTATGTTATAAGCACCTTCCATGGTTATAGGATGTTTATATTATAGGTGTCTATGTTGTAAATACCTATGTTATAAGCACCTTCTATGGTTATAGAGTGTTTGTATAATAAATGCCTAATTATATCATCGGTGTCTATGCTTTAGGTACTTATATTATAGGCACCTTCTATGGTTATAGTATATATATTATAGGTACCTATGTTATCAACCCCTTATATGGTTATAGGGTACTCATATTATAAGTATGTATGTTACAAATACCTTCAATAGTTGTAGATTATCTA
Source organism: Straminergon stramineum (assembly GCA_963920665.1). Lineage (NCBI taxonomy): Eukaryota > Viridiplantae > Streptophyta > Bryopsida > Hypnales > Calliergonaceae > Straminergon > Straminergon stramineum. The sequence continues at coordinate 6,671,895 of OY987265.1, forward strand.
CTTATACCTAGGCTCAAGGCTCATAGGCTCACATACTAGAATCGTTGTCTACGTTCTAATAATTGAACTGCTTCTAATGTAATTGACCTATTCAACTTGATACTTACAAATATTCCAATTTGACTCTTAGTAATGAAAATAGGAAGACAACTAGATTGTATTTCCACTCAAAATCTAATTAGAGTTAAAATTTAATATTTCTACAAGGATTCTATAATCCACACCCATACTTAACAAACCATCTTTTCTTTTACAAATAATATAGACACTCCAACAAGTGACCTTGAATGTCAAATGAAATTTTTACCAAAATTTTTATCAATATACTTTCATAATTATGAAAGTTTATTTTTTGACTAATTTTCTAATAAGTTGTAAATTCGTCCAAATGGTGGTTGAGCACCTCCTTGAACATCAATAGCATAATCATATGGTTAATGTTCTAGAAGCATATCTTCATTTTTTTCAAATACATCAATAAAATCTTGATATGGAATAGGAATTTGAATGCATGATTTACAATTTTCTTTTGTTGGTAAAGCATAAATTGCAAAAGTTGTCCTTTCTTTAGTTGCAAGTATAAAAGTTTAAACTCCCTCCATCAAATCCAAGGGTTGTCTTCTTGGACACATTTTTGGGTTTTGATGTTGTATTGGACATTTAGCGTTGGGCATCAAGCTTGTCTTAAGACATCTCTTAGTGCCTTTTGGTATCTAATGAGGTCATCAATGCTAGCTAAGAAAATTTGAAATCTCACTATAACTATGAACCAAAATTAGAATGTAATATGTGTTCATCAAATTGAGACACTTCACAAAAATGAGACTTAAATATGTCAAAATTATAAGAGGGGAATAATTTATTTGAAAGTCAACCTTAAAATTGACTTTATTGTTTGTTGCGAGGGTTCTACTAGATGTTGTGTGACATTTTTGTGTTATGTTGTTGTCTTGCTTGGGAGAACAACTCTTGATACAATTGTTTTTTGAATTTAGCTCTTTTATTTCCATAATGATTTTTGAAAACAACCTTTGCTTGAATATCTTCTACTTTGCCATTGCCATTGATTCTTTTCAAAAAAAACTTTTTTACTTTACCTTGACGCTCATCTTTAAGAGCCATTATTAGCTACCATGTTTATAATTTTTGAAAATCTTAGTTCTATTTTTACTAATCTATTTTGTGATTGTAAACTTCTAACCAATTTTGTCTAAAATTTACAAATTTTTTTGGCAACTTAATATTGGAAGCCACTTTGCACATGCAATAATCCAAACTAATATCTAATAGTTTAAATTCATGGGTTACTATCTTGGATTCAATAGTCTTACATGCCATCAATAACTTCTACATATGCTGATTTATTTCTAGGCATTATTGGCAATTTATATTATTTTTAATGAAATTAATATGCAAAAATGAAACTATATTTCTAGGTCTATAAGTGCATTGGCATCAATTTTCTTATCATTTAGATTTTTTTTAATAGGAATTAAAAAAAACATTGAATTGGATTTAAAGTTACAAAGGACCATATTGTGATATTTTTGTACAGTTCACTTGTGAGGTCCCTATTGAGACTAAACATTTGTGTTTTTTGGCCAATCCATGTGATGAGCTTGGTTTCTTGAATATGAATTTGGATTTAACATTTTTTTATGCAATTAGGAAGATAAGCATAGCCCCAACGGTGCTAATATGTGAGCCCAAGAATGCCAGTTTGTGAGCATTGGACTTACAATATAGGTACCTATAATATAGTTACCACACACAATAGAAGGTGTAAGTATCATAAACACCTATAATATGGGTATTTGTAACACATATACCCTATAATCATAGACGGTTTCTATGGTATATACACCTATAACATAGGTGTGTAGTATTATAGGCTCATGGGCTCACATTCCTATACTCACATAATAGTAACCTTCAACATAGCCCTTATCTTTGTTGAAGCTCTCTTTCTTTGTATAATAACAAGCCTTCAATTTGAGTGGTATCAATTTGCATAGGGTCATCTAATCTCCTGTTATTAATTCCATTATTTGAAGGTAATGTTAATAATGATACTACCGATGGATGATTAATTAAAAGATATTGTTTTTTTAAAATAGACAATTATCATATTTATCAAATGGCCCTTGATAAAGAAGTAACATCATTCAAAGTAAATAACAAATCTGTTACATCTTCCCACAATCTCCATTGAAATTAATGAACAAGAGCCATTTTTGACCCCCAATCAATATCACACAATAATTGTTTAAATTCAAAGGTATAAATTGAAGCTGAATCCTTCAAAATCATATCATAATGGTGAATTTTTTCTAAAATGGGAGAAAATCAATTCAAAGCTATTCCAGTAAGTAATATTCCAATGAATCCAACTTGCCAAGTTGGTGTTGGATAATGAAGTGGTTGCATAAACATAAATGTTGAACCTAGTTCCCTAAACCTCAAAATTTTAGATGATTGCCATTAAATTTCCATAAAGATTCCATTCAATCTTTTTGTGACTTGTTCTTTGAGATGTTGTACCCTTGGGTTGTTTTTGAAATTCATGACCACTGAAGGATGTTGGAATTGCTTAAGGTTCTTGTAACTTCTTCATAGCTTCATGAAGTTGTTCAATTTCCAATTTTAAATCTTCAACATATGCCTCATTGAATGTAACTTGATTGTCTTCATTTGACATCTTTACTATAAACAAGAAATTAGTCTTGTCAAACTATCAAAGATGAACAATCGAACATATAATTAATTGAATCATTTTTATTAAAAAAATTAAATACAAAAATCCAAGTTTAATTCAACATAGCAAACATGAAAGTTAGGAGTTGACAAGACTAGTTGTCTTGTTAATCTTTCTTGCATATAACCTTTCACAAGATTTGATTGTTGGTTATAATATAATGTCCCAAACTGTTTTCGTAAATCTAAAACCATTCTTAAACCTAACCTAAATCTAACCTAAATATATCCGTAACAACATCCACTTCTGATTGTAGAATTATGTGGCACACCTGCAAGTGCATGTTGTGCAAATATCCCACCTCAAAAAGATATGTTCAAGAGTTACCAAATGGTGATTGTATAACATTATCCCTTAGAATAAGTGTTGTATGACTCTCATATGCTATTCTCAGAACATCCTAAAGGGGTTAAATGGATACTTTACGAACCTTCTACAGTACCTTCCAGACTGATCTCCAACTCTAGAATTCTAGAAAAAGAATAACTTTGGTCGTATGATCAGCGAGAATGAAGAGTCTGTTGGGGATTGTTCTACTATCGAGGCCATGGTAGCGGGTGTCTCGAATTCATGTACACCATGGTATTCTACGCAGTGCCTCTGCAACAATTGGGCTCACAAGCACATGATTTGAACTTACACTTCATTGACGCTGTTTCGTCAAACCATTTGCAAGTTCCCCAATTTGTACCAATGCTCTCAAGATCTATTCTTTTCAGAACATCAAGGCATTCAGCTTACTCTTGTATTCAGAAATCAGGGTTTCACAGCTTTCCTTCGAGGATTTCTAGGTGAGTCTCATCAACCCTGCATCTTCAGAAGCCAGTGATGTTGCGAATTTCCGTTCCTCTGAAATTTCTTGCCCTAAATCGATGCTGGAACGGGATTCAGAGTGACCTCCCTCGCTCTATGCCATTGCAATTTGTAATAGTCCTGCACTGGACTGAGGTTCCTGGTTTTATCTTTCTTTGTTTTATTTGCAATTCGAGCAACTTTGTGTGAAATTTTCATTCTGTGAAATTTCTGCCCTAATTCGGTGCTGGAATGGGATCCAGAGTGACCTCCCTCGCACTACGCCTTTGTGTAGTAGTCCTGCAATAGACTGAGGTTCCTGTTTCATCTTCATTCTTTATATTTTTTGCAACTAGAGCAACTACGTGTTGCGAATTCAGCAAGTCATGCTGTGAAATTTCTAACCCTAATTCGACGTTGTTACGGGATTCAGAGTGACCTCCCTCGCTCTATGTAATTACTATTGTAGTGGACTACGGTTTCATTTGCATTTAGGGAAAATTTTCTTCGTGGTCAGGGTTAACATGTGTTTTTATGGCAGAGTTTCGAGTTCACAGTCGGCTATGGCAAGAGACGATCAAGCGTTTTTGGATGGCGGAGTGCATCCCGGGGCGGCTTCTGGATTCAATGCGGACCAGAGTGTTTACGAATCGGCCCGGCCAAGCTACCCGCCGGCGGTGCTGGAGCTTGTGAAACGTGAGATTGTGCCCTCTCTTGGTGCTCCCGCCACCGCGTCTACTCTATCGGTGCTGGATCTCGCCGCTGGGACTGGGAAGTGGACGCGATTGCTTCTTCCCTTTGGCATTGATCAGCTTGTGGCTGTCGAGCCTTCGCCTGGCATGCGCAGAGAATTTCAGCGACTGTATCCTGGTGTTGTCGTCCTGGATGGCACCGCCACTGCAATTCCGCTTCCAGATGCAAGTGTGGACGTTGTCTTCATTGCGCAGGTGTGAGACCCTGCATCGTGGATCAACAATTCACGGACGTTCTTGAATCATACTTTAACAAAAACTTGTGTAGGCAAAGTTCTATGAAAGTCTAGATTTGAAACACTCGCATCTCACTTGATATTGATCATCTTTACACAATTCAAAGCTATAATGAAACTAGAGGAAAAGTGTAGTTCTGAGTACAGTTCAAAAACCTTTGAAATCAGTCTCTTTGCGAGTATCTTTGAATTCGTTCTGGTCGAATTTGTTTATTTCGGACTCTGCATTGGCCATGTTCCTGACAAAAATCTGTTGCTAGGCATTTCACTGGTTTGCAAATGTGGCTGCGTTGGCGGAGATGCACCGCGTGTTGAAGAAAGAAGGAACGGTGGTCTTGGTGTGGAACTTGGAAGACAGGAAGACTGCTTGGGTGGCCCGATTGCGGGAGGCCTACGAGAAGCATGAAGCGGGTACTCCTCAGTATCGGTTGGGATTGTGGCGCAGACCTTTTGAGGAGCCTGAGATGGCGGAGACTGTTTCCAAAATGTTTCAGTTGCCAATTCAAGAACGACACGTGAATTATTCTGTGTCGAACAGTAAGAACGCTGTATGGCAGCGAGTTCTCAGCAAGAGTTACATTGCAGTTCTTGCGGCTGAGCAGAAGGCAGAGCTGAAGAAAGAAGTGGATCATATTCTGTCGGGGTCAGATATTCACTGGGACACTCAAGGCGATGACCAAGTGCTGCAATATCCCTACACCACTGACATTGCTTGGTTCAAGAAGCTCTCCTGAGACGTCTTGGAAAGATGGTGGAGTAACACATTCTATTGAATTCCGAAATCTGCTAGTAACTTGAGGCTCGTATCACAAAGTTGTGATCATCTCGTCTCGTCTCTGAGGATGGGTTCGAACTCTACGTCATTCAATTCTGCTAGACGCTATGGCGATTCTTTTGTGCTAATCGGTGGATAGCTCTGCCTAAGTTCATCATCCTGGCGCAAGAGGCTGCATTTATGAAATTCAACATTGATATCAATACACCGAGTCACCTGCCGAGTGATACTCATTATGAATTATCTAGAGTATATAAGAAACATTCTTTCAGGTGAATTTTACAATTTAACATATTCATTCTAGCAAGGCGTCGGTTCTACTTTCTGACTGCTTGCTGTGAATGTTGTTTATGCGGTTACTGATAGATGCTGTTATCGAGAACTCGATCTTTCTGCGATGTAGATGTTTGTGATACGTCACATGTGCCCAACAATCGATTAGCCCAACCTGGAAGTAGGTGCAGCATATTGAAAATACCATGGGCTTTTGTGAGAATATATTGTGATATTGAATCATGGAGTTCCTCAAGACAATCAATACTCGTGCATGTATCAAAATAGTTGTTTCCAAGAGTTAGGGTGCACACAGGGTCGTTAAGAAGTTGCGAAATATTATTACACTTCTTAATGTTTTGGTGTTTTCCTCTCGAACTCCAGGGCACCCAAACTGAGGTTACTCTCAGATTACTTAAGATGCAGGTTCTGCCATACTTGTATTGACGTTCCGCAGTTTGAAAACATTTTAACAACTTACTGATAAATAAAACCTTCAGCTATCCACGCAGTTGTAGTCCTCGAGTATGGAGTCTAACTAAAGCCTCTCCTTAAGTACTCTGCTTATTTCACGATTTTTGCATAAGTATGTAATATAATCTGTTCAGTTGACGATTAACAGCCGAGACTTCTGCGGACTTATGCAGCCGAGACTTGTTCAGGTACCGGGATAGGATCCTCGAAAGGAGGACGTAGAAGCTGTCGAAGAGGCTGAAGACTGAAATGCTCTAGAGTGTTCAGCAGCTGGCCTTTCTTCACAGCTAAGTACTCCTCTATGGTGAAGGGTTTATAGTTGCTACGTTGGGTTGTTCTGTCGACGAGTTCCGGGGATGGAACAATCTCCAATCCCGTCCGAGGAGCGAAAAAGTACGCCATCGAGATCCGAGCTTGAGCCCTGTTTACCACTGCTCGGTGTGGAACGCTCTTGTAGAGTGCGTTTGTCAACACCTGTAGTAAGATCGAATGCATCAGATCAAAGCATTTGTAATTTATAATTATCAAAGTCTCTCTGCACATGTTTTGTCATTAGTTTGGGCAGTACTACTCACAGATATGAAGATATTTTTTTTCTTACTTGTAATGTGTCACCGATATTCACTGCTAGAGCATCTCGATGCGGTCTCACGGCAACCCATTCACCATCTTTCTGCACTTGCAATCCGCCAATGTCACCCTGGTGCAACACTGTCAACAGGTTGAAGTCTGTATGTGCTGACATGCCCAGAGCTTTGTGCGGTTGAGGGCAAGGCGGGTAATGGTTCCAACGCAGTAGCCCCGAGGCTTTGTCGACATAGCGCTGGAAGTGAGCTGCATTCACCTCTAAGCCCTCAATGATCACGTCCATCAGCAGCTTAGCGAGTTTCTCCACCTTCTCATTGTATTCCTTGTACGAGTCCCTGCCATCATGGTAACTGCGCATCAGCTTATGTTTCAAAGACACAGCCTGAACGCACTTGAAGGTTTACTTTTCTCTTTCGCATATTGTGGGATTTAATTCCAAGGCCTCCTTACCCAAAGTCTTTGTTTTCGCCATTAGGCCACAACGTCTCTTCGAAGCCCTCCACACTGCCGTCATTTGCTAGGTAAAACCCCTCCGACCATGGCTGGCTGTCAGTGGGCTTCACAGCGGCATGTCCATAGCCAGTGTAGCTTCCGGGTGCTTTGGAAACCTTCAACTTCTCCTCTTTCGGCAGAGAGAAGAACTTCTGCGCTTGCTTCTGCACCCGTTCCAGAAGCTCCCCAGGAACTCCGTGATTGATAGCGTGGAAGAAACCCCAATCCAGACAGGCTGCTCTCACTTTAGCCACCATTTGCTTCCTCGCAGCTTCGTCGTCTGAGTTCAGAGAACTTAGGTCGACGGTTGGAATCTCAAGATCAGTGAAGTCGTCGTGCTCAATTGTCGGTCGGTGCTGCACAGGCCAGACGTATGCAAAGGAAACCGCCTTCTTTCTATCTACGGTTTTGATTGAAGCTGCAGCAGCGCTTGGAGTGTTGACATTGCTCCCTCTCAACCTGTTCGGTGGCAGGGGACCCAGCGGGAAGGGAGATGGCGGGCCGCTTGATAATGCTGAGTTGAAAGATCGAGGGGTGGGGAGGTGCTCCAGCTTGTCTCGTGGCGATGGCGATGAGAATCGTGGGCTGCATGCTGTCCTGTTCAGTGGCTGCGGACTGCCGGGCTGCGAGAACGGAGACAAGGGGCCATTTGAGAGAGGGGTGACATTGTCTAGTCCCCATGCACTGGCACCGTAAGAGCGTGGCGTGACAATCTGCTCAAGGGAGGATTTTGCGTTTCTGTACTTGGGAGACGGACTTGGAACCGAGCCTGGGCTGAATCCCTGAGTTGGGGGAAGCAAAAGCGCTTCTGGAGCCATTTTCACGACGAACCTTTTGAACACGGAAAAGATCAGGTACACAAGCTCGATCAATCTATATATGCGACTGTTGTAAAGTATGGATCTATGCAATGTGAAGAAAGGATGATGATGAAGTTGAAGTGATCGAGCCACAGTTCAAATCTGCTCTGCTAGAAAGCCATGCTAGATAGCTGTCAGTGCACAATTTGCCTGCTGCCATCGTTATTTGTAGTTGAATAAATTGAAGATCTGGTCTGCGAGAGAAACTCCAGCGAATTAGTTCAGAAGAGCGTCAAATTTTTTGAATTCCAGATGGTGCACGTCTGTCCTTGAACGTCGCCATAGCAGGTTTTATTTCAGTATACCGGATTTGAAGCTGCAACTAGTATATGACGACTATGTTCAGTTCAGTTACGGTCTCATATGTAGATATCATTTACATTATCAGTCGCAAGTTTCTGACACTATTAGTTAGAGACTGAACAACAGCTAGGAGTTTGAGTGGTACATACAGTAGCACTCGGACATTCAACAATATGAGCTCATTCTACTTTAATTAATGTCACCGCTGCAATTGACCTGTAATCGCCTTAATGGTTGATTGCTCTTCCTTTTAAATCACTGGATAGAGTGAGTGAACAAGGTATGAAACGTACAGTCGTCTTCGGACGATGCATTTTTTCTTGAGGCATTAAATGTTTCACAAGATAATATGTTTCCTCCGTAAGTTTGACTGGAATGGTGTTTCAGGTTACGTCTTCCTTGCCAACGTTTCACAATTTAAAATTCTAACACTACAGTGCATGCCCCTAGACCTCGCTTATGATGTTACTAATTCAGCTACAGTAATTGGTTCTAACTTTCGAGAACTTTGTAAGATTCGCTCCCTAGTCAATATTCCAGACTGATGAGAATCTTTTTTCAGTCAATCTCTCTGACGAGTCTTGCCAATGACATATTTTTGCACCATTTCTTGCAGAGGGCATGACATCCTATGATGGTACCATGACATAACCCTGTGTAATCCATGCAGGAATCTTGGGAGGGATTGGAGGGTAATTCTCTCGAGAATTGCTGCTTCATGTGGTTACGTTTCTCTTGGAGTATGTTCCCACCTGGACTTAGGGAGAGTGTTAGGAGGAACTATTAGCAATATCATTTTGTAAGTGTTCGTACTGGAGTTGTTTGGTAAATGCCAAACCTAGTTGGCAGGTGATGTGGCATCTTCTACAACCATTCTTACGAGTGTTGTTTGTTACCTCAACCACAAGTTGCGGCATGTTCAATGGAAGAGTAGTATTTTTGTAGATCTAGATTTCAGTGTTATTGCAGAGGTTTTACAGAATGGGATTATTTTGAACAGTACATAAAACTTTCATTAATTTTCCAACAATCTTGCAAGTGTATCGGACACATCTTCCTGTTCATTAATTTTGGAGCTCCTCAAAGGGATCCAACAAGCTTGTGATGCAAGTTATCAGACATATCAGACACTTCTTCCTGGGCGTCAAGTTCATTAAATTTGTGATCTATCTTCATGTTCTTGAGATTGCATTTTTTGTTTAAACCTTGCTGATAAAATGATTCAGATCTACATGATGATCAAGCAATGAGCAATAGGTTGGCAGGTTAACCTCTAAACGATGCAGCAGACATTTTTAGTACTTGGAATTAGAGGTGGAAAGGGGAGATCTTCTACAGTAGTTTGATTCCCAATGAGTATTTTTTATTTTTTTAAAGGGAATGATGTCACACGGTTCCAAAATGGCTGATTTCCACGGTCACCAGAAGGTGTTCAAGGGTTAATCCCTAAATGCCATAAGGAACCAAAAGTATCCTCATATAGTCTAGAAGTCCAATTCAAAGTGCTTCAACTTTTGCATCCAATATCAAAATTAAAAAATTAAAACTTGATGGAAAATCTGCACCCTCTCTTCTAGTTTGTGGTAAACTTTTCAGAGCAATTCAAGAGGTTCAATTTGAGTTCACCAAACTACATTTTGATGACTACAACTTCAGGGGCTTGTATCTCCTTCATCCAATGTTTGTTTTCAATCATATTTGTTGGATTATGTTTCCCTTAAAATCTTGTTATTGTGGTAAAATTTTCATGTCAATCCAAGTTGTTTGGGATGTTTGGGAACGATTCAAAGTTCAAAATTTGGACATTTTTGGATTACAATAAACTTTGGCAGCTTGTTTCTTCTTCATACAGTGTCCGTTTTCAATAATTGTTTTTTGGTAAAGTTGCACATTCTAGTCTAGTTTGTGTGCTTAAATCTTCATATCAATTCAAGAAGTTATGAGTGACTAAGAAGCATTTTAGTAGAAGGAGGTTCAATCATAGATGTATTTTTTGCAACTTTTCTTGCTATTTTTTGACATTGCAAAGTCATTTTGCAAACACAATGAGACAATTGAAAGATATTTTTTTCACCAAATGAATGTGTTTTAATGTTTTTCTTAAGCACTTTATAGCTTAAGGTTTTTTCATTTGAGTAGGTTTAGAAATCAAATTTCACCTCTAAATGTGTTCTTAGGAAAATTTCATCATCCCTTTTCAACACTAAAACATAAAAATCTTGCAATATGTGTGGCCAAATGACTCCAAATTTGATTCACCTCATCTACAACATATACACTACAGGATTGTATGGTTGATATTTCTATACCTTAGTGACATTTTGACCTATAACATTTCAAAAGCAATGATGTTTTTAAATCCAAAAAGGCCTTGGGCATTTCGGGGTTAACAATGAGTACTGAAAAATTAACATGCACCCACAATCCTAAATAAGCTATTACAAGTACTACACAATAAGCACCCAAACTTTGTAAAACTCATACTCTCCTAAACACTCTACTAAGCAAGTCTCTCAAACTTTGTACAAAGAAGTTATGAATGATGCACAAAAAACTCAAGCACACTAATTGAAAACACAATCTCACTAAACTAAAAATGAAATTTAGTATTACCACACAAATTGATTTGAAGATACTATAACACTATAAGAAAACTATATTTTGTAGTGATGTCACAATTTTTTGTGACACATTTTTTTGGACGTCCAATAAAATAACTTGTGTTGTTATGTGCATTGGATGTTGCATTGGACATTATTATTGAAATAACAACACAAGTTATTTTATTGGACATCCCAAAAAATGCGTCACAAAAAATTGTGACATCACTACAAGAAAATGGGGGTATAAACGACTTGACTACAATGACTACACTGACAACAATGACTTCAAAATGACTTCAAAATGACTACAAATAGTCATTTTGCAATCATTGTTGTTGGTGCAGTCATTGTAGTCAAGTTGTTTATACCCCCATTTTTTTGTAGTGCATGTCATAAAAAACATGGGTTTCTTATAGTGTAAGCTTTTGCTCTTGATGAAGATTTTAACCAAGAACATAGATATCAATACTATTCAAAGATAGGGGTCATCAAGAGTTAAAAACTTCTAGCTTTTTGAAATCAATTACCCTATGCTAGGGTTAGATTCATTTAAAATTAATTCAAAATATAAATAAATGTGGCATCTAATGAATTTTTTTTTAAATTATAACATGGCATAATTGAATAGTAGAAAAAATATTAATAAGAAAATCATAATCCTCAAAAAAACATGAAGCCAAAGCTATGAGTATCACTAAAGTCACAAGTATTGATAAAGCCCTAAATGCCGTAAAACTACTAAAGATCATAGAATATTCTCAACTATGCACTAGTAGAAAACAATGTTTTAGTCAACAAAATTCAACTAATGTTTTTTTGTGTTTTCTGCCAAAAAATAGAAAATTTGTGTTGATTGCAATGCAGCTTTTAGAAATTTGCCTTCTAAGCAAAGTAGTTTTAAAAAAATGTCAACTAGTTTTTTTGTCTAAAACAATGTTTTCTACTAATGATGCTAAAGGTTCTAAAAGGTCTTGAAGTATTCCAAATCTTGTGAAATGATATTCTAAAAATTTTTAATTGAATTAACCAAAGGAAAATAAACCAAAAAAAATGATTTTATATAGGATCTAATGAATCTGACCCCAACATACGGTAGTGTGGTTAATACAAAATTTCATTATTATTGTACTTCATTTGCAAACAATAGATTAAAAATATCTAAATGTGATTTTAGTGAACATGGATGAATTACCTTTTCCTATATCAAGCATAGTTCTGAAAGTGACAAAGGTCCTAGCTCAATGTCTACCCATTGCTTGCAAATACTAGGTGAGAATTAAGCTCCAACATTCTTTATGAGGTAGAGTGCCTTGGTGTAAACTTAACCCCATGGTATGATTTCAGGCCATTTTTCAGTTTTGGGGCAGACCCTTCTTGGTGCCATAATTGCTAGGTTCTTATGAAATTTTATCAAAAGTGTGTTTCAATGCTAACTTGATGCCAAGAAAATTTTACAAAAATCTAAGTAGTGGTTTAAAAGTTATGCCTTAAAAGGACACTTTTTTGGAATTAATCTATAGTTTGGGGAGTCATAGGAGATAGGCCAAATTGTTTGAAAATTTTTATATACAATCTCAACAAAATTATTAGCATAATTCCAAAATTTTCAAGGTAGAAATGCACATGATTTGGACTTACAAGCCTTTCAAATAAGTTCTCTTGCTTTGGGATAAGTCCAAAAATTAAATAGCCCAATTTCGAAGGCTTGAAAATCCAAATCATGAGGTTTTCTGCCTTACAAATTTTGGGATTATGTTAACAAATTTATTGAGATTATGTGTAAAAATTTTCAAACCAATTGGATCTATCTATCATGACTCCCCAAATTGTAGATTAATTCTCAAAATATGTCTTTTTGAGGCATCACTTTTAAATTGCAACTTGGGTTGTTGTAAACTTTTTCTAGGCATCATTTTAGTAGTGAAACACACCTTTGGGACAAATTTCACAAGAATTCAACAAATAGTGCACTAGAAAAGGACTATTCAAAAGTGAAAAGTGGCCAAGAATAATGCTATGAGGCTTTAGGGTTAATTAAAGGTACAAGTTGGATATCTACTAAGTGAGATTTTATCAAAATTAGGATTAATTGCATGTAAAGTGTGTGCAATGAAGGACAAGGAGATGAAGTTTGAGAAAAACATAGGTCAAAACTCTTTGAAGCACCCAAATTGTATCTAATGGATTTTGGTGCTATATATTTTTTATACTTTCTTTAGTTAAATCTTCCCCAAACACCCCTTCTACAAATTGGAGAGATCTGAACGATTAACTTGAGTATAGATAGTTTTATATTTCCCAAAGGATCAAAAATAGAGCTTCTAGCCTTGCCAAAAGATGCTCACACATGAGTGGGGAAAAGTAAGCGGGAAGCAAGGATTTAGGAAAAAAAATTGGATCCTATAATCGTGGCTTTAGGGTACTTAAAACCATGCGTTCAATTTGTCCCCAAAATTAAGATTTTAGGTTCAATTATCCAACTATGACATGTGGCTGTGGAATCTTGAAAGGATTCAAATTTGATTGGACAAGTTGGCAATAGCTATTTGTGGACATAAATTGAACATAACAATTGCAAGATAAGCTTCATGATGATAGACATAAAAATAGAACAATAATGCATACAAGAAATAAAGAATTACCTTACAAGCACTTTGGACAATAAGAGTGGGTTTGGATCGGAGTCCTTTGATTTGGTGAATTGATAACAATGCCAATGACTAATGCATTACAAAGAATCATATTTGGATAGTAGAAATCCAATGAAGTCCACTCATTGGCAGGATATAGAATTTGTCATGATGGGGCTTACCCTAAATTTCACATCAATACATGTACTCCTATTTCTATTCAGTTGTGAGCCTTAAAAGGTTGTAAATACTTGGGTTACCTTAGATAATTGTAGTAAAAATTCTTATTTGCCCACAAGTTCACCATCTTCTTGACAAACACTACTTATTTTCTCCACCAAATGGCATATTCATTTGTTAACACCATTGAACTCATGAACTCCCTCCAAGCTTGATTACAATCATGTCATGAGGTCATGTTTAGGGGGCTTCCTTCTTGCCTTTTGACCATGCCATCAAGCCTTGGTTTATGATGACAAAAAGGGGAGGGAGTTTAGGATTTCCAAGGTGTTAGCCGATGTATTCTTCATATGGCTTACCTGATGATTGTCAAGAAGATGGTATTCTTATTGGATACTGGTCTTACTAGAAATCTTTGGTAAAAACAGAATCCAATTTGAAGACTACAAAATATGAATCATATCAAAAGCAGTGACCTCTAATACAAAGGAAAAAAATCATATCCAAATTGTGCATTACTATCATGCACTCCAAATACTACGTATTGCATAGAAGAATTTCAATTAGAGTGGACTCAAAATAAATTACCCTCAGTGTCTAATGTCTTGTCATCAGACTCTATAGTATAGTCATCTACAGAATGCAAGAATCTACTAAATGGGCCCTAGAAGTTGGCTTAGGATTCTACGTGACAAAATTTTTAGAAAGGACCTCTGTTGAGATGAGTAGCTAAAATGGCTTATGGGGGCTTGGAAAAAATTCTAGATTTGCTAAATATAGGACATATTTGGAATTCCACACTTCATCATCTTGCCTACAAAAACAAGAAAAGAATATATTAGATTGAAGTAAGCTCAAATTATAGAGAATTCAATATCATAAATTCAAAGAAAAACTTACTTACTAAATTGAGACACTTTCACAATATGGGGGGCCTCTACCTCCTTGTTGGAAAGATCTACCAATGCAACACCAAAGCGTTGTGGTTGCACTTAAGTAACCACTATTGGGTTGATGACAAGAACAATGAGAGTGCCCAAAAGAGCGTTATCTTCCTCAAGTGCTAGAATATGATGATGGATAGTATGGCAAGTCTAAATGCTTGAATTTATAAAAATACAATATAAATATAAAAACATTATGTTATATTGGCTAGAACTTTGTATATTTTTGTAAAAAATATGAAAAAAAAAGCAAGGCTAACATGTGGTTGTTGAGCAATCCATGACTATGCCCCCAAGTATAGAACGTGCCTCTACCAACATCTACATAAATGGACAGGCCTTTTTATGAGGATCCCTCCACAACTTGTCTCCATTCATAGCAATATCATATTTGCCACAAAAATTTTGGAGGATGTTGTCTTTATCAACACTAATACCCATCATGTCATGAGACGGAATGACTTGGAATGAAAAAGTGCCAATAGTTTGAACTACTATCTCTTTGACCAAAAGAGATATAGAAAACCGCATAGTCTATAGAAAAAATCAAGTAAGAATCCCATACAATTTAAATGAAAATTCAAGACAAGCCAACAAAGTGTGAGCTGTAAGTTACTATAATAGTTGGATTTGAAGGCAATATCAAATGTAGACAATTCATTCCCAACTAATCATGGACGATCTTAAACCCAAAGTTCCTACAATATCCAAGAAGGTTTGTTTTAATATGATGATTGCAAGGATACAAGACCACAAGACAACTATGGTTGTGCAAATACACCTCTACAACTTCAAAGATGGGTTGTAATCACTAGTAGAAAACAATGTTACAGACAACAAAAACCGGTTGATGTCTTTTAGAAATTGTGTTTCATGGAATACAGATTTTTGAAAATTGTATTGTGGTCAACGCAAATTTTCTATTTTTTGGCAAAAAAACATAGCATAAACCTCAACTGATTTTTGTTGTCTATCACACTATTTCCTACTAGTGAACCACTCCTTTGAAAAATGGTTCTCTTGTGGAATGGGTGTAGATGGAGAAGAAACTTTAGGAACATGAAGACCCATGAAGATCAAATCCACCACAATTGGGGTACTCAAGACATTATTGAAGTACCGGTCCTTGTCACTAGAAAGTTGTATGACAAAATGCAAGTTCTAGAAAATCAAATAGTGATATATTAAGAGAATGAAATCTTTAATCGGGACCATTAGAAACATAAACTACAACTACAAAAAACAAACCTATTTAAATTTATAGGGAGGATTCATGTAGATTGTGAGCTTTTGTAACTTCTAAATTCACTTTTTTCTATACAATATTAATCAACTACAATGCATGTTGATGTCATTTGTATGTCATTGTAATGTAGATTTCCTAATGGAAAACAGTGGCTCCAATGACATTTAGTAGGTTCTTTTGGCTAAGTTGATGAAATGACTCTACAACCCTTTAATTTGAATATATTTTATTTTGCCTTTTCCTACCTCATGTTTTTTGGTATAGGATTTGTCAGCTAATGAATTCATATAGAGCCCCTATTACAACCTTGCCAAGACAATCTATATAACAAATAACTACAATAGTTTGAGAATCAAAGGAATAATTTGTACATTGCTACCATTGATGATTGTGATTGGATGTTCATGTAGATGGTTCTGTATGACCAATTTTTGAAAGGTGAGAACTTGAGAATTGGTCCCAGAAAAGATAAACTTTTGCTTTGGATAGCACAGAGGTATATCAAGTGTCTTGGAAACCCTAAAGGATTTAATGATGCAATGGCAAGTGTTTACAAGTGCTAGTGAATATTGCACAAAAGATCCTCACTTTGAAGGTGAAGAAGATTTTGGATCTTAAAAGTAGATCCAAAATCAACATGAATCACATTGCCCTGACAATGTGAATTTCTTTCAACCACAAGTAGGAACAAGGTCCATCCAAACAAGTGCATTTATAATTCCTATGGATACAATCTCTAAAGAACCCTTACCTAATGCAAGCAAAGAAGAGGGAAAATTCTAGGTGTCAAGTGGCCTAATGAACACATCAACATTGGAAGCACCTTGAGTGACAAACATTGGAGTGCTTGCAATGAGTTACAATGTTATATTGCATGATTGCCAAAGACTTTGGCTAAGGCGAGCTTTGTCCTATAGGCTCTTACAAAGAAGAAAAGTATCGCAAAGATTGTGCAAGGCAATAAGGGAATTGTAGTACCAACTTACACATGTGATATGGAGAATTACATGAAGAATAGGATTGAGAGGATGCATTTTTTCTTTTGCAATGATGACATTGAGTGCTGCGTGAAGGGTTTGAAGCGAAAATAGATTCTTTCTAAACTTGAAGTGACAAGCATTTGGCTTCTAAAGTTTGGAACTAATCTTACGCCTAAAGAGGTAATGGAACTTCAAAATATTGCATTCTGCCTTCTTCATCGTCTTGAAATTTTTCCTTGTAGGCTATTTGGAAACTATGATCTACTTAATGGATAGACTGCCATTAAGTTTCTAGAAGTTATTGGAGGCTAAGGTAAAATGCTAACTAGATGTGGAAAATAACATGGAAATGGTAGCCAGATGGCATGCTTTGGCAAAAAAAAATGTGGCACCTAATATGGCATTCAAGAAGGATGACATGGCATGGCGTGCCAAGTCAATACACTCTGACGTTCTTTGAGAATTTTAACACTATTTTTTAGATGTCAACGAAGACTTCCATATTTTTTTGGTGACTTCAACTAAGATGTCAACTGAGACGTCACGATGTTTTTTGCGATGTCAACTTAGACAACTTCACGTTCATCAAGATGCTAATGTGTGAAATTCTACTTTTAACAATTCCTACGTTTTACATATCCCATACTATCATACTATGGTTTGTCTTCCTTCCTACCACCTCACTTGTATAAATAGCTTGTCTTTTCATGTCAACATACTCACAAAAAGTAGTTTTTAAAGCCATGTGACATAGTTGCCAAATACAATGTATTGTGTATGGCCCATTTTGCACAGTGTATAGTATACATCTAAGTTGACATTATAAAATGTTTGGACATTTAAGTTGACATCTCAAAAAACCGAGACATGAACATAAGACATATTCTGGAAGACATTGTCTATAACATTTTCATATCCCTGCAAACGTGCTTTATCATGTTCAAAAGAATTATCCTTTTGTTACACTTGATGTCTAAAAAAACATGTGCACGATACATCGGACATCCAAATAGACAAAGATTTAGGCACAATGTAGTAGACATGTTATGAATTTTGCTTTGCTATGTTATTGCTATGTGGCTGGCACATTGGTCAATTTGAGCATCTTCTTTGACCATGTTTGAGCATATGTCGCACAAAAAACATGACAAGTTTTTCAAATTTTTGCTTGTTTTTGCCATGTCAATCTAGATTGATTTTGTTGAACATCCACGGGGACATGCATGAGGTTAGAAAAAACATATTTCTCTGTTAATGAACTTGTCAAAAAAATGGGGGGTTTCTTCTAGTGCGAGGAAAGGCCAACTCTTGGTGTTGTTAAGGTAGTCTACTCTTAATGCAACCATTTAAGATTTGATTGCCTTTTTAAAGAAGCTAAACTCCTTGAAACAATTTTCAAGAAATGTTCATAGGAAAGAAAATGGAATATGCATCTAATTCAAGGGTGCTTGCACAAAACACTTGTCAATTTTGTAACATTTTATAGTATTCATTCTTTTTTTTAAGAATACTTCAAGCCTTCTACTCATATGTGAAGCTAAGGATTCTTTTTCGAATTAGGGACCATAGTATCTCCTTGATGATTGAGACCTACTAGTCCTTGTTGTTTTGATAAAGTTTGTAATATTCCCTATTATATTTTCATCTACAAATATTGTCAATGACTCAACATATGACTTAGTGGAAAAATATTGAAAAGAGGAGATGTTGTACATAGGAGCATTATATCAGCTATGTAGATTGGCAATACCACACCCACTATTGCTACCTTTGCCTCGTGCATGCACCATGTCCATGTCCATGAAAACTACATGGATTAGCTTGGAGATAGTTGGCCAAATGGAGGTGTGTTCAGATTGACTAACTACAAGAAAAGGGGGCCTAATCAACACAAAATCAACTAATTTCTATAGATTGTGGAAAAAGTGGAATTTTGTATGTTGATCCATCTACTACATTTCTTGAAAAAATAACAATCATCAAAAATATGTAGATTGTTACCAAAATCAAAATTTGCTTAGTTGATTCAACAATCAATTAATGTTACTATGAGTATAATTCTATTTGTCTTTGAATTAAAGTTTAATTCTAAAAAATATTAACACTATGGACAAGATAGATTATCACGTACTTCATAAGCAATTTTGGAGGATCACTTACCATGATGATTGAAAACATGGGAAGATAAGACCTTTATACAAGTGGGGTGATAGAAGGTAGGACAAACCATATGGAATATGTTTAATTAGGATGAGTAAGAGCTCAACCACTCATAATTAAGTTAAAACTAGTAAATATACTTTTAATAGAATTTTAGACCTTATTTAGGCATAGTGGAATAATTTTTTTCAAAAAACTTTGAACTAGGAAAAGGTGGGAAATCAAACCAAATTTCACCTCTAAAAATCCGTTTGAAATTTAGAGCCTCAAATAAAAAGTTATGGATAAGTTTTTTGAAGGGGGTTGGAAGGGACATTTTTTTAAATAATTTAAACTTCCTCTCTGAAATTTGTCCATAACTTTTGATTGGAGGCTCTAAATTCCAAATGGATTTTTGGAGATGAAATTTGGTTTGATTTCCCACATTTTCATAGTGCAAAATTTCCTTTAAAAAGTTTATTTACTATGCTTAAATTTGATTTAAAATTTTATGTAAAGTCTGTTTACTAGTTTTGACTTAATTTTGGGTGGTTGAGCTCCTACACATCCTAATTAAACATATCCCATGTGATATGTTCTACCTTCTACTACCCCATTAGTATAAATAACTTGCTGTCTTCAACCCTTGAGGATCTTGGTAAGTGGCACTATAAGCCCATGTGTGAAGTATGTGTTGATTTACTTTGTGTGATGTAAATTTTCTTGAAAATTAAATAATTTAATCAAAATAAAGTTTTCAAGTTAGATTTAATTTAATTTTAATCAAATCGAATTTGAATTTTAGAGTCTTCTTCATGTGGTGAATTTGTTGGCGTGGCAACTTTGCATGCGTGGCTTTTTGCCTATGTAGCAATCCACGTGGCATTCTGAACAATGAAAACTTGACCAAATAACAAACAAAAATCAACATTGTTGTATTGATTAATGTCCTAATCAACTATCCTAGCCAACATATATCAATTGATTTTCATGTTGGTTTGGACATTGTTTTTTCTTGTAATAGTGGATTTCATTAAAATGGCAGTATTACGGTAAAATGGCGCAACATTCCATTGAAGTGGCATAGAATATGTTAGAAATTGCACAACATTTCCTTAAAATGGCATGGAATATGTCAAAAATGGCAGAATAATACCACCATTTTAATGAAATTCACCATTGTAGTGATTCTTTTTAGCTATCTCAAGGTCATACTCATCATAGAGTAGAATATCATGTAGAACAATGTGTAATTTTTTTAGACAAACAAGCACAATAGCCAAATCAACATTGACACATTCAAAAATTTGAGTCCACTAGGATAGATCTAGAATAGTGAGAAGCAACAGTGGCTCATTGTCTTTTCTAGCCACAACCAATGCTGCTAAGTTGGTGTCTTGTACAAACTTGTGCACTTCACTTGAATTGATGGCCAACATGGTAGCCTAATTCCCTAGGATCAGTACAAGTAATGGATCGCAATATCCCAACTTGTAGAGATCAACACTAGTTATCAAGCAAATCGTAATCCAAAGAGGTGATCTATATAGGTCATATAAAGTCATTGATTATCCATGGATTGGTTGAGCATCAAATTCAATATTATGGTAGTAGTAGGGTAGGGTCGGCATATTGATGTTGAATAATTAATTAAAGTTGAGAAAATAGATTTGGCAATTTAAAATTTAATTTTTAAAATTTTGGCATTAAATTTTAAAAAAAATTTAATATATTCAACATTTGTCTCACACAACTTCAAAAGCTACCTAGATTATAAATACAAGAATGAGAAGACAAACTCTTTATGCAAGTGGGATGGTAGGAGGCTCTAAATAACAAAGGGATTTTTGGAGATGCAAGTTAGTTTGATTTCTCAAATTTTCTTAGTTCAAAGTTTTTTGCAAAATAAAGTTATTCTACATGGCAAAATGGGGTTTGAAATTCTACATTAAATACAATTCCTACATTTCGATAATGAGTAGTCAAGTTCTCATCTTCATATTATTTCATATCCTTTGAAGATTCATAAGGGACTATGGATTTCATTCTAAAAACAACCTCTCCACCCATCAATAAAATAAATCCTTCATTCCACCATCAAAAACTTTCTTGAAGGTAGATGGTCAATTGCCAAATTGGTACTGGCATAACGTTGTTAACTAGATTTATTTTTATTCCACCCCAATGGAGGTATAAGGCACTTCTAGATACTAGGGATTGAATTAAGTTATAATATGAGGGAAACTATTGGCTAGCTAATTAGACATGTTCAAGTGAGGTGGTGGCCCAACATTGGATTTGAGAAAAGTGAGTACAATGCTTAGGGAGTTTGAGTGGTTACAAACTCCAAGTCATTTATGATTCAACATTAACTTACAAAGTTTCAACATTGGAGGTCTCCCGCATTTTAGGAAAGCAAAAGGGACTCTTCTAGCATTGGTTAACAATGTTATGGGTAGTATTGAATCCTTGAGATTGCATTGGACTTTGGACTTTATTTTGGCTTTATTTAGGACTTTCCATTGTTTCCGGGTAACTCGAGACATTTTCTTTCTTTTTCAACAACTTGATCATTTAAGTTTTTGTTGACTTTGACAATTTTTCTTGTCCATTTTCTTTACTTTTAACTTTCTTTAAGAGAAATTATTTTCCGCCGACCCTACCACACAGTAACTTTAGCTTGCTTACTGACCTCAACAGAAAGGTGCTGAAGAAGGTGAGTAACGCACATCTATCATCATGGTCGGGACTAAACTTACATTCCACTGGACTGGGCTAACACGTTGAATAAATGGACCTGCTGAGCATCAAATTCAATATTAGCTTTGCTTACTGACCTCAATAGAAAAGTGGTGAAGAAGGTGAACGACACACATACAATGACAATGACAACTTAAGTTACATAGCAATCCAGAGTTTCCTGCGAGCTCTTGAAAAAAAATTGAGGAAAGTTGATTTGGAAACAAAATGTAACCCGGCCCCCAAGAACAGGCTGGTGTCCATGGAAATGAAAGATTTTGTCACCATGTGCATCATGAGCAAAAGATGAATTGGAATCACTTGTTGGAGGTCAACCTACTGTAGAAGACCATCATGTCCTTTCCACACAAAATTCCAAACTAAGATGAAAGTAGATTGTCCTTCTTTACGTAATAGAAAGATGCTTTGTCATTCATGAGACACTAAGTAAATGTCCTCAGCGTCCTTTTTGGATTAACCCAGAAAGGATGTGGACCTCATGAGTCATGACCAAGGTAGTCATCAAGATCAACTTTGAATATTGGATGAATAGGTGCATTTTTTGTTTCTACAATTCATAGTGAGGTCATTCTTCAGACCTTTTAGATTTGTAGCATCCTTATAGAGTTAAAATGAGTTTAATCTTTTTTCTTTTTCTTTTTTTAAAATTTAAAGGCACATTCATATGAAAAAAGTTTCAATTGTTCTTATTAACATCACTTACATGTTGCCTTTAACATTAGAGGATTAGATACATTCTAGTAAGAAATTAATAGAGATTATAGATCACAGAAATCATAGACATTAGATTGTTAGAATGAGAATTGAACTTACGAGAGTTTTATTATCTTAAAAGTAGGTTTCTATTCTCTTCTTAACCTTGGAATGCTAGAGGAGGCCTAAGTTAATGTAGCTTTTGATTGATCCAAAAAATTTGCTAGAGGATGTAAAATGACATATTTCATTCAATTTTTGGGGTTGCTTGAGAAGATTCTCTTTTTCATAATATACACAAGAAGGCCCTTACAGGGACATCCAAGAGTTTACTAAAAATGAAGATTTATGTGCCATAGACCACAAACAATTATATTAGCCCTTCTAGTGTAATTAGACAACTCCTTCCTCCTTCCTCTTGATCTAAATTTGAGCCATGAGTAAATGATCTTTGGGGAATTTGAGCCCAACTAATGAAATGAATCTTATTGAGTGTAGTTTCTATTCAAATTTGATTTTTTTCCTAAAATTGAACTTTTAATTGTGTATTGAACATTAGACCTATTACCATGGTCTATTGATTTTCTAAATGTAGTTGGATATGTAAAATTTGCTTGCACTATAATACGGTATATACATGTAGAAAAACTTTCTGATTTTTTTGGCTAAATTTGAAATAGACATAATTTTTTTCACATTTCCTTAAGAAAATCATGGTAATTTGAAATTGTCACCAATAATTTTCAAAGGCTTGTAAGTCAAAATCATATGCCCCTATATTTGCCTTTCAACTTTTGGGAGTATGTGAACAAGCTTGTTGGCAAAATGTATAAAAAATTTCAAACCAATAGGACCTATCCATCATGCCCCAAACTGCCCTTGTTTCCCAAAAAATGTCTTTTAGAGGTATAACTTTAACCATGGCATGGATTACTAAAAGGTTTTTTAGGCATCATGCTAGTAGAGAATTCCCCTTCTGTAAAAAGTTCACGACAATCCAATAAATATTGCACTGGAAAGGGTGTACATTAAAGTGTAAAATGGCCCCAAAGCATGCCTCAAGGGTTTAGGGGTTAACCCCTAAAGGTATTTGACTATGTTTTCACCAAAAACGCTCCAAAACTGTCATCTCTAGTACAAGTACCAAATTTTAGAAAAAAATAAATCTTTGGACAAATGTAACCGTATGATCTTGTAGTACGCTGGTTTGGGAAGATGTGGAAAAAAATTCAGAAATTTCCACAGTTTGGATTGCAAGATATTAACATTTGAAGTGACAAAAAGCCATTTTTTGGCCCTGCGAAAATCCGGGCAGCTGCACTTCACAAGGTCAGATCATTATGAAAAAATGTTCAAAATGGTTGTAACTCTTTGGATTCATTCTCCAAGTCATGTTGTCTACATGCTTGAAAAATTTGAGATAATTTGGAATTATACAACATATAGGAAAAAAATAGTAAGTTGAAAGAAGTAGAGAATGATTCAAAATACTAAATTGTTAATAATTTATTTATGGAATTGAAAAATGCCAATCCCACTGGTGAAATTGTTGTAATAAACAATCTGCACCCCACCTTTTTATTTTTTTTCCAAAAATATTAAAAATTGAGTTAAATAAAGGTCTTCAAAGTTTATTTTAGAATAGAGATTCCATTACTACCCACAAACTACCCACAACTAAAACTCTTCATAACTTTCATCTCATAAATCAAAATGGAATTATTCAAAGCTTTCCATGTATATATAAATCAGGAAAATAAATTTCCATTTTCTAATTTTTTTAAAAGTAATTTTTAAAGAAGTTTTTTTTGTTGCCTAGGCTACTCGATGAGCAATGAAAACAACATATCATACAATAACTTTTTAACCATATATTCAAATGTTATGAAAATTGTTGGGTCTTAAAGCTACTCCTTGGGCACATGTTGTGTGGAAATTTCAAAGAAAAAAAATAAAAATTCCATTCGTAGTGAGCTGCCCGAAATCACTATGTTGCCAAAAAACACCGTTTGGTCCTTTAGGGGTTAATTATTAAAAAAATTAAATTAAATTTTTTGTGTATATATATAATTTTTGAAATGCATATTTTAAATTATAAAACTAATAAATTTTGACCAAATGGGAATGTTTATGAAATGCCCTTTAACCTTTTAAGGATGAGAAGATAGTCCATATTTCAAAAATTGTAAAGACATGATATAAAATGCAACTTAGAAAAATAATTTAAGGATGAATCTCAAAAAATATTTTAAAAATATGATCCTTAAATCATATCCATATGGTTAGATCAACTAGAAAACAAGATAATATTTTTCTATAAAATTTGAAGCAAAAAATTAAAATTTCCTTTTAAAATTCATTGTATCTAAATTGAATATTTTTGATTTTCACAAGATTTTTTTCCTTGAAGTTCAAAATGTTAAGATTTGATCATAGTGATTTTTGAAGACTTTGAATTTCTTTTTTTATTCAAGTTGTTTTTGAAGAGTTATTTTTTGAACTAAAAAGGTTCTTTTTGAGGCCAACTCTACTAGTACCTATTGAATAAAAAACTATTTTCAAAGCAATGTCTTCAAAATCTATACCATAAAAATATTAAAGAACTAACACAAGAATCTTTAAAAAAATTGATGGATGCAAACATGCATTTTTGTGTGCTTGGGATGTGCTTGAATTTGCATTCATCTATTGCTTTATTCAAACTTTGAACACCTCGTCCTTTCCTTTAGGGATCAAGGGTTTAGAGGATAATGTCATTCAATTTGTTACAATAGCAATTCATTATTTTACAAATTATTGGCCACTAGAGAATCCAATGCCACTGTCACTTCTTTTATAATCTATAATCTATGTGATTTTTTTTATCAAATTCTTTTATTTATCAACCATTTCTTCTATTACAATGTTAACTTCAATAATAATAAAACTTGAGGTCTAACTTTTTTTTTAAGACTAAAATGTTGTTGAAGACAAAATGTGTCCAATGAATGACTTGGGGGATTATTGTAAAAACAAAGAATGCAACTATTTGTAAAACTATTTGCCCAAGAATTTGATAATTTTTGGTTGACTACCTCAATAATAGGCCATAGGTTTAGTAACTTAAGAATACTTTGAAAGTGTAATATAGGTAAAGAAATTTTTCATATCAAACTTATTAGAAATTAACTTTCAATGTTTTTCTTATAAATCTTATTTTTTACAATTTTTTCAAAAACAACTATTTGACAAGGTTAATTATGCTTTCTAGAACAATCTCATCATTGGGATTATTGTGTTTCCACTCCATCTTAGAGCTATCATTGATTTAGATTTTTCTTTCAATCTTGAATTGAACCTACTTCTATTCAACAATTTTTTTAAGAATGAAAATCAAGAGTTTTTTTTGGAAATTTTTTCCTAGACTTTCAACTCAATTCTTCAAAACATGACTTTTTAATTCAAAGTTCAAAGTGCAAATTTTTTTAACAAAAGGCAGTCAAAGTCATTTGATATTCTAGACTAGAGTTCAAAAAATTTGGTTTTTCAACTTTGAATGCTAATATCATCCAATCTATTTGGTCAAACTTCATGGAACTTTCACCACTTGGTCTTTGACAAGTAAAGTACAAAAACCTATGGTTAGATTCTAAAAAAATTTATTTTTTGTTTTCTTGGGTGAATGCAACAGAAATGGTAGTTTTGAGTGGTTTTTGATAGAAAAATGGCCTTGGTACTTTAGGAGTTAAAAGACGGATTGGTGACCATGAAAATCATCCCTTTTGGAACCTTGTGGCATCATCTACTTTAGGAAAATCAAAAACACTCATTGGAGATCAATCTAGTATGCAAGATCTCTCCTTTTTGCAAAAATTCCAAAGATGAACAAATGCACTTGAGCACTTTTGTCCTACATAGGAAGATTCCTTGTCATCCATCAGACATAAATGTCCTTGGCATTGTTTAAAGATTAACCTAAACATTCTTGAACATGATGAACATCGTACCTTTTCTACAACAGTATGCTCACTAGAATTACAATGCTTCAATCTCTTGAATCTCTTGATTTAGAGGAGAGTTTGCATTCAAGAATTTTGCCTTAGAGACTTAGACCCATTCTCTCTCCCTTCCCACCTTCCTGACCCATCCACCCACCCACGTCAACTCACATCATGTAAACAAGTGTCCTGACAAGTCTGATAAGTTGCTGTTTACTTCCTTTGCTGGGTGACCTCAATAAATTGACCCAAGAAAAATTAAAAACTGTAAGAGCCAGCGGGAGGCGCGGGTCCTCCCACTGGCTGTTCAGGAATGTTATGAGCTAAAGTTGCAATCAACTTTGAACAGGAGCCAACTTGGACGCGAATTTTACGATAGGAATGTATCAGTGGGGAATCGGAAGAGTACGTATCAGAATCGGCTCCAGCTTTTCAGGAATCAAGACGGATGGGCTCTATGTAAAGTACAATAAAACCTTACGGAGCTTAACAAATGATCCCCAAGACACTTCTTGCACATATATTGTGCAATCAATCAAAGGATGTTGGAGACTGAACTAGCTAGAAAACAACAAGAGTGACGTACACCAGTTTGGCATGAAGTACTGACGCAACAAAATATCAGCCGAGCAAACTGAAGCACGTAGCAGAGCTTTAATAAATTTTAACACGCAATCTTCCACCCCATGCCACCTCCATGACCCAAACTTGTTCACAGGAGTGAAAGAGTCACTCGTGTACAGAAAGCATGAATCCGTCAAGTGCGGGACAGTGTTACTACGTAATTGCCTGGATCGTGAATATTAATTCAGAATTGATTGGCTTTCGCTAATAGGATACAGTGCCTGAATCAACAAGTTTAGTTGCATCGGAGTTCGGACCGTTTGATTCGGACACTGTTTTCTACTAGTTTGGGGATTGCTGGAAACTATGGGTTCATGGGAGAGACACACTGTAGTTCCAAGCTCGCATGTTTTTCCGGAAGAATGCCGCCCGCAATTGCAGCACGACGAGTACTCTGATGCGGACATTCGTACGATAGATTTGGCTTGTTACCAAACGGGAGACGCTGCTGCAAAGCAATTGATTCTTTCTCAACTGAGAGAAGCCTGTGTGGAGTGGGGGATTTTCCAAGTTGTTAACCATGGCGTCTCCTTGCAGTTGCTGGAGCGTGTAAGAAAGCAGGCGTTGGAGTTTTTCAGTCTTCCTTTGGATGTGAAGAGACGAGTTGCAAAGCTGCCTGGCGAGTTCACTGGGTTTGGACATGCCACTGTCCATGATGGGGATGTGCTTCCTTGGGCGGAAGGATTCTATCTCAGTGACTTTGGGAAAGTTGATGATGTAGCTCGGGAGCTTTGGCCTCAGAATTATAACCCTGAGTTTGCGTAAGTCTTACTCACAGCTTTAATTCTATTGTGAAGGTCAGCTTTCTGTTCTGATTTCTGAAGCATTCTGAAAGTTGAAAATTGCCTTCCAAATGCTGTTTTCTCTGTTTTCTCTGCATTGATGAGTTCTGATTTTACGGAAAGTTCTGACCGTGTATAACATGTACATTCAATTGATGTTTTGCCTGAAGGTGTGCTTGCTTCCGCAGCTAAGTTTGATAGTGGTATGCTTATTGGGCTTCACAAGTTCACGTGGGTTTATACTTGGTATTAGGAGTGGATTTTAACAAAATGAATCTGGTATATGGTCCAAAAGGTGTGCCAAAATGCATTCTACGGATCCTTTGGCGACACCACTATGATCACCAAGAGTGATCAAGTCCTTCTAAGTCACTTGCCTTTATGCTCAATTGCTCAAACCGCTTCATTATGACCTTCAAGGCCACAATAGGGCATGAAGGAGACTCTAAACATAACTTCATTTAGCAATGGAGCGTAAGTTTTGTTCGAGTTCATGTAGAAAGAGATATTTTGAGTTGGTCCACAGTTCAATCCCATTAAAATATTGTCCAATCCACTACCGATTTTATCTTTGATTTCTTCTTAGTTGTATTAACTTTGTAAGGGCTTGGCCCCCATAAACAAGGTAGTCACCAAAATTCTCCAACTATTGGAACAATAGGTGCATTTACTTTTTCTACAGTTCACAGTGAAATCCTCCATCGGACTACTCTATTCCACATCGTCCGTACAGGGTCAATGTCAATTTCATCGTTCTTAGCTTTTTTTCAGCACCTAACAATAAGTGACATAAATATTTGTTTTGCCTCGTCGATTGCACATTTGCACTCTAGCCATGTAGAAAAATATCATGTACACAGGTGTTTCTTCTCTTTTAAATTTTCTCCAAACCTTTCTTTAAATTATAACATTCAAAAATATCTCGCTTGTTGTACCATCATTGCTTGTAGCACTCTTGTCACACATGCAGTCTATGTCACATTGAAAAGTTGGGGATAAGATCGAGGGGACGGGACTGCAATGTCTTTTATTTTGAATAAACACATTCAATGGAGTGGATTATATTATTGAAACTCTGAAGGCATTGACTGATCAATTAATTATGCAGCAGGGTAGAACGAAGAAAATGGACATCATTTACTTCACAAACTTCGTATCTGTAACATAAGGAAACTGTTCAAACAAAACTAACTTATATATAAGGTAACAAACACCTAATATCGTCCGAATAAGGACTCCAGAATGTTTCCTATTTTTGATTGTAACAGCTTTTGTTGGACCTTGCTGTGGGTAGTCAAAAGTGGACTCCGGATAAATAAATTATGAACTTTGAAAGTCTTAAACATAGGTGTATCCAAAATCGACTCTAGTCTCTCCTAGCTTCTCATGAACGTACACTGTACAATTTTCGACAAGAATCTTTAAGTGTTTGGTCATTACATGTGTATACATAGACTACAAACTAAACAATTTAGGCAAGGACCTAGATAGGACAGTTTTTACAAACAGGTGACAATTAGTTGCAGTTACCTTATATATGTACTACATCGATACTGAGTTCGTCTTCCGCCTTGACTGAATGAGGAGATGTAGCGTGTTTTCAACCGGGTCTATCTATTTTGACTAGCTCCCAGCTGTTGCAAGTCGAAAACACGTGCATATACACCAGCTTTCCTTCCCCATTCTCCCAAAAATTCGAACGTTTGATCTCATGGGATCGGATTAATTGGTGGCCCGGTTGGTGGCACCCAGGGCTTCCTACAAAGAATACGACGAAGGGATGAAGATGCTGTGCCATCAACTGACGGGGATGATAATTGAGACTCTGGATGTGACCGATATGGCTCCTTTCCAGAAATATTATTTAAACGGCGTTGCAAGCGGACTGTTTCGCTGGAACTTTTACCCGGCGTGCCCGGAGCCCGAGAAGACGTTGGGGATGAGGGTCCACTCGGATTTCACTCTCTTGACCATTCTGCACTTGGGCGATGTTGGTGGATTGCAAGTGCAGAAAGGCAGGGACTGGGTTGCTGTGAAACCATGCCGTGAAGCATTTGCTATCAACATTGGAGACATGATTCAGGTAAACTCGCTCGCTCGCTCTAAACCACTTAATCTGACTGATCGAATGACTGTTTGGGAGGCAGTCGTAGTAAATTAGTAAAAGGTCAAATGGTCTGAGACAAGTCTGGTACAATGAATGATAGTGTGGCAAGTGTGCAAGGTGTTTCAAAATGTCGTGCCATTAACTGAAAACTAGAAGTTAATGCATCGTTTCTCACTAACAAGTTAGCAAGCTCGGAAAATTTTGGATTATATGACTTTTCACCAGATGAATGGGAACTCGGAATGTGTGGGGAGCTTTGGATTATATGATCAAGCCAGTTGCTTTTGGGCAACCGCACTAACTGATGTCGTCTTGTCACTAGTGACAATGCGCCCTAAGAAGTAACACTATTTCTCCCAGTGAAAAGAGAGGTTATTTTAACTCTGAAAGGACCACGTGTCTGTCAATGTATTGATGTACGATTATAGTCATTGTACGTAAGAAATCTTGGATAGGTTCTATGAAGTCAATTTTGGTCGGATGTTCACTAAATTTTGAAACGAGGTGTGAACATGTATCCCTTTAGAGGAATGTAATTGTTTTCTGGATTGGGTGCCTGAATCAAAAGTTTTTTGCCCTGAACTTTTCGGGCAGCCCGGGCAGCTTTGGGGAGCATGTATAAAACTCCTCTTGTAATTAAAAAATTTGTCAAGTATATAATTTACATGATACAACTCATACAAAAATGCAAATGTCAAAAAAATTAACCATGTGTGGTGTAAAAATATCAATCTAGGAGGAGTTAAAAGTTTGTTGGTCTTGTTTGAGTATTAGGCAAGGTCAGAAAAAAAATTCTTCTAGCTTCAAACGTTATAATCTCCCAATCTGTATAGTCAAAGTTTTTGAAATTTTATCCACACATTCCCATAGTAGACTAGTACAAATTTGTATGGTTGATTTTTGAAACAAAACATATTATTTCATTTTTGTAACTCAGCCCTAAAAAGTGGTAGTTTTTCACAATTTATGCCCGAAATGTGCCTCAATCCTTTAGGGGTCAAAGAAAATTGATTGTAGTGCCTTAATGAACTTGTAGCAAGTGGGTTGGTATAAGAGCCATAAGTTTTAAGGTAACTACACCGAATTATGACTTATATCTTAAATTAATATATATTGATTCTTGTCAAAAATGTGCAGTTTGTGTTCATGAGGGCCTTAGGTAGATTTCTTGTTAGAACTTTGAAAATTCAGAGTTTATTCTTATGATGTCAAAATGTATGCTAAGACAGTAGGAAATCTCCTTTGAACTTCCAATATTAATAAACAAGTAAAACTTTGACAGTTTTATGGTAGGAACATACTAGAAAACCTGTTTAATGTTTAATTGCTTATTCAGTCAATTGTAGGTGCAATTACCCTGTGGTTGTTCATACATGTCCCTCAGCTACTAACAGCGTCATTTCCGTTATTTTGGCGATATTCCATGCACCTGATTTTGACAGTGATTGAACTGCATGCAATCTTCTTTTGTGACTCTCGTTGTTCGATCACGAGTGTACAGGTACCCTGATCGAGCTCTTCGGTTCCTGAACTTAGAAAAAGGCTTCAACGTCACTGGTGGTTCAATCATGAGATCGAGTACACCTTGACTGTTTAAATTAATCTGATTGCATGCCCGGGGTCCCAAACTGAAACTTAAAACGACTATGCTAGCTACGGTTCGAGAGCGTGACAAGTCCGGTACAGTCAATGATGGTTACTTTGGCTAGTGTATAGGCAATTTCATTAAAATGGCGGTATTATTCCGCCATTTTGATGGAATGTCGTGCAATTCCTAACATATTCTGTGCCATTTTACCGTAATACCGCCATTTTAATGAAATTGCCTATGTGTGTAGAATATTCGAAATGTTGAATCATAGCAGGTTCCTCTGATCGAGAAGATCTTATTTGATATTGGCGTGACAAGTGTACTGAATATTTTAGTACTCGCTCGGGTAGCAACTCCCAAAGCCCAAACAGAGTTTTTCTTCTGTTTCTGATCCTAACTAATAATGAGCATCTCCAAAGCTCTTCTCTTCAACTCATTACATCTTTGAAAAGAAGCCATTAAGAGCTGCCGATTAATATCATCTTCATCCTAATCAGAAAAGTCTGACACATCCAAATTTGAGTTTGAAAATTTTCTGTAAGTATCATCTTCATCCGCGTAGGGTAGAATTTAGCCTTTTTCCTCTCAATTCTCGATACTTATTCGAAGCAATTAATATAACTGTCCATCAGTTTTAGAATTCAACCCCTTCGATCATGATCATCAAACTGTTGCAGCAACGTTAACATTCACAGGGAGATCGGGAGGGTGAAACCGGGGGGTATAATATTTCAGTGTGTAACTATTCCCCCCCCCAAAACTTTCTGTTTTCAGAAAGTTTGGGGGGGTATACTTACACACTGAAATATTATACCCCCCCGGTTTCACCCTCCCGATCTCCCTGTGATTTAAACGTGATTCCAAAGTTGACATACAACGTTTCTACTACACGTTGTCCAAAATGAACAATGTTTTGGAACATGTTTGCTGAAAATTAATACGTTGCATGTTTCCTTAAGCATGATCCGAAATTTTCTTGCTAACCTTGCATGTTTGCGCATATATATTCCAAAACGTTGCATGTAGCTAAAAACATTTCTGCAAATTCCAGTAGAGAGTCTTTATGTGGAACTTCAATTGCATGGTGTGTGCAAGCTCCTTCAATTAAATAAATCTTGGTTTTCAATCGGTGCGCAGGTGTTGACAAATGGACTGTACAAAAGTGTGCCACACAGAGCAGTGGTGAACAAAACAGAAGCTCGTCTGTCCCTGGCATACCTGTTCTTGCCTTCATCAGAGATTGATGTCGTAGCTGCTCCAGAGCTTCTTCGGAGGGAAGGTGCAGAGCCCCTGTACAGGCCCTTCAAATTAGAATACTATACCAAAGTGAAACAGATTCACTTCTCGAACACGTTAGACCATTTCACACGCTAATCATTCATAATTGCTGGTACGTCATCACATGCATAAATTCCCCAGATAGAGTCCAGTCGATCCAGTCAATAGTTCCTCATTAAAGCCTTTTGGAGCAACGTCTTTACCCTTTCAAGCTTGGAGCAACGTCTTTACTTATGTAATATTTCGTATTTTTTGTGCGTTCAATTTGTTGACTCGGTTAACTCACTTAATCGGGACATTCCAGAACCTTCTGCCGCTCTCCCAGCAGCCAGCAGCTTAATTTCGGTTCCTTCTTTAGAACTGCATGGAACAAATCAATGCACAAGTTCAAATTGGCCTGTTGTCGAATTATTTTACAAACAAGATCAAAATTGAAAACAATATTCCAGTGCTGTTGTTTCTGAAATTGTTGCAACAAAGGGTCTGCAAAGTTACCAGTTTGGGGCAGGTGAGGTCCAGCTTGCATTTAATTAAAGCATCAAAATGTCAATTTCGTTATCTTGGAGGATATGCATTGGAACACAACAATGTCACTTTGAAAGGGAGATGTAAGCACCTTGAAAAGCAGATAGTAGGAAAATTTTGAAGTTCGAAATTGGGCCAATATATCGAAGTCTTCAATTTCGTTGAATTGGCAGGTACGATTCTGGACTCCAAGTTTTTCGACTTCCATCTGCACACAAAGCTTTCAAAAAGTAGAACTGTTATAAACTTATAAATTAAATGCCAAAGTCAAGAAACTGACGTTCCGAAGGGGACATTGTAGCATTGTTCATTTGGAGCAGGCCACCAAAATTTGGTGGTGCACTTTAAGAGCCTGCCACACCAACATGCAAAACGCCGAATTAAAGTTTGGAAGGAGAATGCAATAGGCTAGAACACTCTCAATTCTCAAATTTCAGAATAATCACACTAATTTCATCACTTCCTTTTCCACCACCCCCATTTTCGAATTGCAGCTTTATTGATCTTCAGTCTTCACTTGCAGACTCCGGCCTTTTATCACTTGTACGCTGAGGTCCAAAAAGTAGTGAAAGACAGTGTGATGGTGGAGTGCAGCACTCGTGCTAGAGATGAATTTGATTGGATAAATGGGAAGTCAACCTTCTTGTTCAATAATTGTTAATATTATGTGTTACATATATGCATATATAACTCGGTGAAATTTTACTTATGAAATATCACGTAAAAAATAATAAAAAAACTTAATTCTAAAAATGATTTTTGCATATGAATTTTCACTAGATCATATATACATATATGTAACACAAAACACCAGCAGCTACACAACAAGAGACCACGTGCATGATAAAACTATAAAAGTACACCTTTCAAGTACGAATAGTGATTACATCATTTACATGATCTACCTTGAAGTTGGTGAAGAGGCGATTGGAGAGTCAATAAAGAAGATATTGTTGTGCCAGTCTTCATTCTTCAGTCAACACATTGATGATCAACAGAAGGATTCTGAGAGAATTCAACGGTTACACATGAACCAACTCTACTGCACACCATGCAAAAGGACTTTTTCCACTTTTGCTCCAAAGCATTTATAAAAAAAAACTCTCTCTCATCGCGGTCTCGCGGATGACAGTAGCGTCCAAGTGCACTCAAAACAAACTGTACTCTTTGCGGCGATGATGTACATTGTTGTGTGAACTCTAAATCTAAGTTCACAACTAAGAAAGCTGATAGTAAGACGGGGGTATAGAGCTTTTCAATCAAATAAATTATGGCTTTGACAACAATCTTCATAATCTTCATATTCACAGTTTTCCCCCATCCTATCCTATCCTAGTTTGACATGAACTGGTTCCGAGCCTAGCACAAAAAAACGAGAAAAAAAACTTCTTTAACGTACATGGATGCACTTCATCCGCTTCATAGGGCTTCTACATGAAGCGCTTGAAAACATTCATCATTCCCCCATTGGGTGGCAGCTTTCTGAGGGCAGTACGCAAGCATCCGTAAACGACCAAGTGCACAATAAGAAAAAAACAGCTACACTGTGAGAAGCTCTATCCTCGTAGCAGTAGTTCGCTTGTAGCGTAGGATAAGGTCCTAATCAAACTTCCTCATATAACCGATATTTCGTTAAAATGGCGCCATTTTTTCGCCATTTTTCCATGCATTTTCTACGACTGGTATAGATTTCAGACCGCACGGTCTAAAATCTAGGATGTATGTACATTTCAGACCAAACGGTCTGAACCTACGAGTGCCAAGCTTGTGGAATACCGCCATTTTAATGAAATATCCGTTATATGTACGCATGTAGCTAACGGCAAATTGAAAGCTTCCCTTTTTGGTCAGAATCCAGGCAACAAACTTGCTGCACAAGGACTAGACTTGTGTGCATAGCTATCCCCCAATAGACTCTTCATTCACGCCAGTCCTGAGACAGTGTTAATCTTCTACTGCGTCGACTTGTGTGCATCAAATACTGGAGCACTCACCTGCTAGACATTGAGCAAATTAAAACACGACATTCCAAGTAGGGTAAGTACTGTTTGGAGCTTGCAAGACAAGAAGAAGTTGAGTCGGAATTTCTATGGAAACCACAGATGAAGATTCTCATGAACTACAATGCGAATGTTCCTCACTCCTGGTCAGCCGCCGTCAAACTTGCCGCATACAGTAATGGCATTATTATACAGTAATTGGCGGAATATTCTCTCTCTCTCTTCAACTGTAGTGAAGGAACCAAAATTTTGTTAAAATGGCAGTATTCCACAAACTTGGCACTTGAACGGAAATCTATAATGGGGAATTTCGTGAAATTGTTAAAATCGTGCCATTCCACAAATTTGGCACTTTTTATAGTTTAGACCGTGCTATCTGAAATCTACATCTTTCCTAGATGTCACTTTTACAGTTTAGACCATGCGATCTGAAATCTATACCATTCCTAGATGTTACTTTTAGCATGGTTTGAAAATGACATATAAAATATGCCATTTTAATGAAATTCCCTGTTATATGAGTCCTATTATACAAGTCTTAGACTTTAGAGCTAAAGAAGTAAACTAATGGAAAAATGGCATATGAAATACCACCATTTTAACAAAATTTCTCATGATTCTTCTATCTATAAAGAGCTCACTTGCCTCTTGCCACGCCAGTTTTCCAGCAGAAAACATAGTCACATCGGAGAAGTCCTCGGCCCTTGAATTCACTATTGAAACAATAATATTGAAATGGGACAAAATTCTACATGTAGGTATTTCAATATTAAAATATAATATTGAAATCAATCAAAGAGATATAAATTCAGTATTATTATGATTGTGCTACTGTAGTTTGTTGACCACAAAGTGCACATCCTATATTGAATCAATAATTATTTGGATAACATTTTGATTCCATATTTTTTTATGATGGGCTTACCATTGACTTGAGATTGGTCTCCTCATTATTTAATTGAATATTTTAAATTTTTTCTTTTTATTAATATCTAACTCAAGTGCTTGTGTCTTTCGGTATTTCCAGGCGATGGAGTAGGTAGAAGCCATGACTGAGGACGTCGATTGAGTGATTGACTAACCTTACGTTTAATTTCCAGGGAAGGAAACATAACATTGTAGAGGTTATACCTTGACCGGGTGGACCGGTGTAAAGGTACAACTTGTGCAGATGAGACCTGCAGTCAATAAGCCCTACCCAAGTTTACAGTAAAAGTCTTATTTGGAAGGTAGGCAAGCCTATTACCACCCTGATTTGCACTCTGAATATCTTGGAGCAAACTCCACAGGGGAACATATTTTAAAGAGGTGTAGGTTAGTTCACAAATCAAGCCCAAGTGAAATTATAATTTTTCAATTAAAATTGTAATTTTCGTGAACTTCTGAAGTGGTTTGCCCTGAAATTATAGAATAGCTCATAGGATGGAGTTATAAATGTCTCATAAACAACCCATAATTACCTTTCCTTGTACCTAATGACACTTAAATATACACCAATAAAGGATTGACACGCTACCCTTTGTTGGTATTAAAGCATTGATTTTGTCATGAATTGAATAGATTTGGATGAGTTTTGTGGTGGAATTGGGGGCAAAAGTAGGATGATGGAAATAGGTGGATGACGGAAGTGGGTTGGTGTACCTTAATAGTTGCTTGGATTCAAGACTTGAGTAATAAGAGCCTTAAATTAGAAAGCAAAAGATGTTTTGTTCCCTTTGCTCAATCTTGGACCAAAAACAAAAATAAATAAATTACTTCTTTGGCAATAATTATTGGATCTTCATAAAACTTAGATTCTTTCAAAGTTCATTTGTTTAGCAAATCTTCTAAAGAAACAATGAATAAAAAAAAGAAAAATGACACTTTGGTTTAGCTACCCAAAATTCTTCAAAACCATTTCAAGTTTTCAACTTGCAAAAGAGTTTATAGGTTAACGCTTTTGATATTTTCATTTGGTTTTAGAATAGCTTCTAATTGTAATTTTCTTCACATGAGAATCTTTGTTTCATGTCATTCTAACAAATATTGCAATTTAAGTTATATTTTTTTTATTCAATTTCAGAAAGGTAGATAATTTGAATATTCCTTTTTCTTAAATCAATTTATAAAACTTGATATGATAGCTTGATGTATATATATAAGTTATTAATTAGTCTCTTTTTATAAATGAGATGAAAGTTCTAAGGAGTTTTGTTTTAGTAACATATTTTTTGTACAATTAGCATATATTAAATTGGGAATTCAATTTTTAGAATTTTAATCCCTACAAATCTTTTGTCTTTTGAGCCCCAAAATACAAAAAATGGCCACTTTTGGATCAAGATTTATGGATGGAAAATTTTATAAAAAAGAAAAATTGTACAATATAACCTTGAATTCTATTTCATATGAAACGCATACAAAAGTTTGAATTTGAAATTCTTTATGATTTGTAGAATCCATGTGATTAAAGCATACGGTGTTTTTTTCTATTGTGTACCCATAAGTATGTATCAACTTAAAACTTCAAGAAGTATTAGAATATGTGGAATTTAATTCATATCTCTTAGGATGATATAGATGCTTGGATTGAAAAGTAGCACACCAAAAATCTTGAAACTACTTTGTGGTAGACTTATATATACACCTTGCATTACAATGATTCCTTTGAATAGAACAAAACAAAGAAAAATATTCATAAATTCACCAAAATTCACCCAAAAAAATTGTTCTAAAATCCAAATGGGGGATTGTTGTAGTCAAATAATGCAAAATAGGAAGAAAAAATATTTAAAAAGTTTTGAAACTCAATTTTTATGACCTCAAAGGTGATTTATTTTGCCACTATTCTCAAGGAGCAATTCAAGTGCTATTATAGCTTCAAAGTGCCTAAAAAGTTGCCAGATGGTAATTCTTCACTAGACCTCAATAATTATAGAAACTTAATCTTTGAGTTCAAAATATTCAATAAACAATTCATAGAAAATGCATTTGATCATACATTTAAGCACAAGTTACATTTTCAAATTAGCAACAAAAATCTGCATGTTAAAATTTAATTTCCGAGTATAAAAAAGTGAAGTCAAATTGTAGTAATTGATGAGAACTTCAAAAACCACAATTTGGTTTTAAAGTTTTTTCAAGAATGAAGATTGAACAAAAGAAATGTCATTTATAACTAAAATATATTTACCAAATGTTTCAATTGACATTGTCTAATTTGATATCAAAATTATTATAATTCAAGATTCTCTACTATTTGAATTAGATACCTCTTTTCGTTTCATTTTGTTTCTAGATGAAAATTTTTATGTTTTTTATTCAGAAAAGATTTTAAATATGGAGAAGTGCATTTTGAATAAATTTGAGGCTTCTTAGGTAGCTCATTATTTTAGAGGTGAAGAAAAAATGTGTTTTCTACCTATTTCCAATGCACACAACATATATTTATAAAAAAAACTCTTCATTCCTATTCACTTCAAAAAAAAGGTTAAATCATGATTTTAATTGTTTTTTGAAGTTCAAACATTATGATAATGCACTTTGACGTGTTTCTTTACTTTGGAATTTTGAGTGGATATTTTTTAATAAGTTAGCTAAAAGATTGAATTGATGGATCCACAACAAATTAAAAATTCCTAGTAATCTTTGCATCTTTTCATTATGTTTATAGAATCAGTTTTTTAATTTTTAAGGAAAGCCTTGGCCTTTTGTTGTGAAATTTTGTCAAAGTTTGCTTCCTAAATTTTTGTAGAATTTTTGTAGAAGGGTGATTGCAAGAAAAACTTAATGTATTTGACTTAAAATGTAGTTTTTGGCCATAGGACTAGTAGTACTATTAGTACTATGAGTCAATAGCACCCCTGTAGATCCAAATCATTGATTCAAGAAGCTTGCAAATCTAAATTGTCGATTTAGTACTGTGTGGTATTATGTAGTATTATTGATTGATGCAAGTACTACAAAATCCACTTGAAGTGAAAGAAGGGTCTGTGGGCATTTTCAATTTTAGTAATTCAAAAAATATTCAAAAAAATTCTATAAAAAAATCATTTTACTAGAGAAGATTGCACTTGCATTGCACCAAAGAATTCATGTAGGAAAAAAATTTCCCTCTTTGTAGCCTTTGCTCAAAGGAGGGTTTAAATTGACCCCATGTGCACAATTGATATGTTGATATTTTTATAAAACTTAAGTTAGTCCTGGTGATGTTAGTAGATTTCCAACATGTCCAATTTGTGGCTTCAAATTTGCATTTTTGGGTCAAAAATAGGACTATAGTCTCTCAAAATGGCCAAGGTAGACAATCAATTGGGGGAAGGTTAAAAATAATAAACTAATGTTTTAAAATTTTAAAATTAAACAATGTCTGCAACTACTCGGCATGTACCTTTATTTCAAATTTTATAGTAAACAAACAAACAATGCTTAATTTATAGGCAAAAGACAACTTGTCCAAGGGCAAGGGGACAAAAAATAGGACAAATGTTTTATGCAATCACCCAATGTTTTGAGGTTCAAAAATGCTTCAAAATACTTGTTTTTAAAACAAGGCTAAAATCTTCATCTATTTTGTTCTTTAACAAATTCAATAATAGGATCAATTTAGTTAACTTGTTTGCATAAATCCTCCTAATCTTTTAGGGTGAAAATCTCCACCAAACTACAAAATAATAGTGCCTAAACTATAACAATTAGATT
This sequence comes from Straminergon stramineum, assembly GCA_963920665.1. Classification (NCBI taxonomy): domain Eukaryota; kingdom Viridiplantae; phylum Streptophyta; class Bryopsida; order Hypnales; family Calliergonaceae; genus Straminergon; species Straminergon stramineum. The sequence goes on from OY987265.1 coordinate 6,711,934, forward strand.
TTCCTAGCCCATCATGAAAGTGATATTTTGTCTTTTATCCAAGGGGGGCACTAGTATATATCTTATAAATTTAGGTGAGTTCAACAAGGTACCATTTATTCTTGGCTACTAATTTCAAAACGTTGTGAGGAATATAGTGATTTCAAACATGTAATAATACTTCAAATATTATAAATTTATATACTCTATAATATATCTATTTCAAGTGTGGAACTTACAGCCTTTAAAAATATACCTTAGACATGGTAATATGGTTACCAAATAACTCAAAAGTGACCTCTTTTAGAAGTACAAGTGTCCCATAAACCATAAACGCCGATGCAGACATTTTTCGTTTGATGAATAACAAGAAAGTCATTTGTAGGATGTAAGAATGCATTCTTTCATCCAATTTTTTCTAACACAATAGTGGAGACATGCTGCATAATGGAGGGCCAAAAGTAGCATCATTTGGATGCATTCATATTTTTAGAGTGCATGGACACAAAGAAATTGATACTAAAATCCATGTGCATGATGTTAGGCTGTGGGTTGCCGTTCTTGCAATTTTGATAAGGGCAACTAGAAATGTAGGCTTCTGCAACACTAGGCACTCACAGTCAGATAGTGGATGTTGAATAATGCACAACTTGCCTTTCCTTTATAGTTACCAGTCCGTCGTTTAGGGGTTAAATTGTGTAATTATTTTATTTAAAATCATATCATCTTCAAGAAAATATTTAATAAAAGGTGATACTTGAAGATAAAAAAAATCTACATTGTTAATGACTTATTGATTTTGACATGAAATTGAGAAATGCCCATTTCAAAGTTCATGAGTATATTCCTGTGAAAGCCATGACCAAAAAAATAGTGTCAAAGCAAGTAAAAACTATTACTTCAAAGAATTTGTGGACTTTTATATTCTAAACAACTTTTTGTGCCATTTTTAGAAAGTTGATTCATCTTCCATTATTTGCATTTATAAATATTATATAAAAGAAGTTGATGAAGAATTTTTTGAGGCTAAATATTTGAAGATTTATTTGTCTAATGTTTAAGTTTAAATAAAATTTATGAATAAAATAGATTAAATTTTGAGAGACTCTTCTCTATCTTTGTAATTAGGGGTTCTTGAGGGGATTTGTAGGATTTTATAACAATTTTATTGTACAGCATATAGCTTGGTACCCTATTTTTATGAATGGCATTTTGTTGTGTAGCCATTCATTTGATCTACAATTTCTAGATCAATTGCTTCTATCTTTAGTTCTTTACCCTTTGACAACCATGAGCCGTTCACCATTTATGACTTGTTAATGCTACACGCGAAGCACTTGTTTCTTCAGGTTGAGGCTTGGCCAATGTATTGAGCCCTAAGCCATGTAGGGGTCTTATATCAATATGTTGACATCATTCAACAACCAACAAATCCTTGTGTTGGCTCATCGCAATATTATATGCCACACATTGAGTTCCATATCATGTCAAGGACATCAATTTATATCACCTTCTTCATGAGGGTGCATATGCAGAAGTGCCTCAATGACAGGAGGTTCACTTTGTTCTATCAAGGTCAGTAACAACAACCATTCTTTTGAGGCTTTTGAAAATCAACAAAATATAGGACCCCCTCCAAAAAAAACATCATCCTTTTGAAGTTTGAACCACACTTCTAACATAATTTCAAAAATAAAATATTGAAACCTTGAGTGGGTCATTATTGGTAGTATAGAAAGAAGAATATAGTTGATCCCTAATTTTTATTCTTAATTTATTTGAAAATTTGAAATATTGACTTCAAAGATGGCTTTACATGTCTTACTTGGCCTAACTACCCACAAAGTAAAACTCTTTGTAGCTTCCATCTCAATTAGTTAGGAGGGAATAGTTAAAATCTTTTTTTGTAGATTTCCATATAGTGTATGATATATCCAATAAAGCAAAATTAATTGATTTTTTAAGTATATTTCACTCCTAAAGTCCCAACTCCCAAGGCCTTCTTTCATCAAATTCCACTCAAATTTATCATTTCTATTGCAAGTTGCAAAATATTTTGGAAACTCTTTTTTTTTAACTATAGGTTCTTGCACTAGACTAGTACAATAATGTATGGAAGAAATTTCAGAAACTTTGACCATGTTTGTTGTGAGATATTTGGGTTTGAAGTGAAAAAAACATTCTTTTGGCACCTTGCATGATTAAATTTTTAGGCTCTGAATCTTCTTGTATTAATAGTTTTGCACTACCAATATTGAAATTAAAATGACTTATGTCAAAAAATTGAGTTGAAAGTCAAGGAATTGTTTGTAAAAACATACATTCGATTTTCATTCTTTAAGAAATTGTTAAGAAGAAGACTAATGGTGAATTTCATTACAATGGCAATATTATTGTGCCATTTCTGATATATTCCATGCTATTTTAATGGAATGTTGTGCTACTCTACCGGAATATCACCAATTTAATGAAACTCACCATACGAGAAGTAGGTTTAAGATAGAAAGAAAAACTAAATTGTTCATATATTTAAGATGGAATTGAAACACAATAATCCCAATGGCAAGATTGTTCAAGCAAATGAACCAAACCCAATCAAACTTTTTTTTTGAATTTTTTTAAAATAGCATTAAAAAATGAATTTTAAAAGTTATTTTTTAGTGAAGATGCTTAGATTGTCCGAAAACAAAGATTGTCCATAATTGTCTCATTACTAGTCCAAATAGAATGATTCAAATCTTTCCTTGTAGCCAAAAATGCTTTCTATGATAAGCAAAATATTGAAAATTCTATTTTGATATTTTGTGATTTTTTTGGTGTTGCTTGATGAACCCTATTTTGGGCTTATTGTGGCATAGCTTTTGTCCCCTTTCATTGATTTAAATATAAATTATATTTCCAGAAAGTTGATGTGTTTTCTTGTCTTCAAAAAAAGTTTCAAAAAATCATGACAAAAGTTGAGACTCTAGGAATGTATCTGAAATCCAATTTGCCCACCAAAGGGACACTAGGATTTTAGAGATTAATTGTTGTTGTTTTTCTAGTTTTTTAGTTTTTTACTTGCTTTGATATGGATTTTCTTAAAAACTTATATTTTTTTCAATTTTTATCTTATTGATATGAAATAAACCATTACATAGAAAGCATAATGAGGAGCTATTTGAGAAATTGTACACTAAATTTGCAATGTATAGTGTCAATAGAGTGTGCCTAAATTCTTTGAAAGATTGAAGAGGGCCCTTGAGAATATCCACAAGCATGACTAGTTTGAAATACTAATTTTATGACTATAGTAGCATAAAGTATTAAAAAAAAGTATTAACAAAGTATTAAGAATGACCCTCTCATTGCCACAACCAAATATAACTCCTAAAGGACCAAGTGTTCGTTCAAGGTACGCAAGAAATCTCGGGTAGGCTCCTATGAAGTCATTTTTAGTTGGATGTTCATGAAATTTGGACATAACGTGTAGCTCGGGCAGCATGTGCAAAACTCTTCCTATGATTTTGAAATTTGGAATGTGTGTAGCTTACCAGATTTGAGATGCAAATGTCAAAAAAAACAAAACCTTATTTAGTGTAAGAATCTCATTCTAGAAGGAGTTAAAGTTTGCAAGCCATGTCGGGCGAGGTTGGAAAAAAACTATTTTATCTAATTTCAAACATTGTAATCTTTCAATCCGCGAGGTCAAAGTTTCTAAAACTTTTTCTACATGTTCCCTACGAAGTCTAGTTCAAATTTGTATGGTTGAATTTTGAAAAAAAAACTTATTTTTTCATTTTTTTCTTGCTGCCCTAAAAAGTGGCAGTTTTTGACAATTTTTGACCAAAATGTGCCTTGGTCCTTCAAGGGATAAATATAAAAATCTACCCCCTATTATATCGTGGTTTATTTTGTGCTTCTTTCCATCACCAAAGTACTTGAGGGTCTTTGAATCCAAATATGAGATTCAAATTTTTCAAATCTTTTTGGTGGTTGTAAACAAACAATAATTTACAAGGTTCCCTAGGAAAAAAGAAACTATGAAGGTATCAATTCTCCTTATAATAGGATTAATCCCTAAACGATATGGTGGATGTTTTTTTTGTCAAGGATGAATGGCAAGGAGTTCTCATGTGGAGGACAAAATTGCAACTATTCATCCTCTGAATTAGGGGTGAAAAGAGGAGATCTTCTATAGCAGTTTGACTCCCAATGAGTAATTTTGATTTTTTTAAAGTAGATGATGTCACACGGTTCCAAAATGGCTGATTTCCAAGGTCACCAGCCCGGCGTTCAAGGGTTAATGTGTTGAGTGTTATTGGTAGGCCAAGTTTGTGAACTGGTGGCCAACTCATAGACAGTAAGGTAGGCGAACTCAATACCAACCATTGACCTAATACCACCCAAATGTAGGACCCTTGTTGATCTTAGAATGAGAATCTATGACAGAAGTATATGCCTTAACTTCACAATAAGTGAAGTTAAGGCATGTAGTATTGTCATAGATTTTCACTCTAGGATCAATGATAGTCCTACATTTGGGTGGTATTGGGTCAATGGTTGGTATTGGGTTCGCCTACCTTAGCCACGCTCTCGCACACAGTCAACAATACTAAGTAATTATTGGCAAGCTATGAACGCTGGGCATTGGACTCCATAGAGCAGGTGGGTGAAAATCAAAAGTAGTAATTTCTCAAGGGATTGGAAAGTTGCAATGTTCGGCAGCTGGAGTAGGCCGGGGTGGATTGACCCCCCAAGTAAAAACCCTGATTTTTTTATTTTTCACACATGATAAAATTTGCAAATTTTGAATTCATATTTGCAATCAGAGGCCCAAAATTAGATAAGAGAGGTCAAGAAGATAAATGAACGAAGCACAAAATAGGTGTTTTTTTTACATGCATCCTTGGAATGACTTTGGGGGGACGAGTGAGGAGGTCAATCCACCCCGGCCTTGGGGTGGGGGCAAAAGGGACCTCCTAGGGTTGGTTAACCCTTGAACACGGGGCTAGTGATTGTGGAAATCAACCGTTCGTGTGACATCATCCACTTTTAAAAAAATCAAAAATACTCATTGGGAGTCAAACTAAAGTAGAAGATCTCCCCTTTTCACCCCTCATTCAGAGGATGAATAGTTGCAATTTTGTCCTACGCAAGAGAACTCCTTGTCATTCATCGGACAAAAAACATCCACCGCCTTGTTTAGGGATTAAACTCATTTCACTTCTAAGAATAAGGAATATGGAAGCATTATCCCAATCTCGCAGGCGCCAAAGGGGGAAAGCGCAAGGGTTGGTTAACAATGTTACGTGACTCAACAGATTCAGCTGCCCAGGAAGTGAAGTCCCCCCAAATGCTCGTTTGGCGTGTTCAAAGTGAGTAAAAACCAAATTTAATATTCTTATTTTTTTTAAAACTACAGTACACGGTATCCAATCCAGAATTCCATATTGAAGCCTCGAAGCGCCAGGCCCGAGACCAGGACGTCATTCCAGCCTACAACACAAGCCGCCTTGCATCAGCAAGTGGACAAAGCCTTGGTCACCCCTCTCCCATTTCTCGGCTTCGCTTTTCAAATTATAAAAGCAACAACCCTCACCGAGAAACTCTCAGAATTGAATTATTCTAATTTTTTTGACAGGTTTTCAGCAAAGGATAAGACAAAAGTGGAAGCCGCCAACCTGGCCAAGGGGGAAAAACAATCCCAACTATTGCAGGCGGGGCGTGGAATTCTGTCAACGGACAAATATCGCGTCGTGTTCGGCTTCCGAACGAACGTCCACACGAAGATTCTCACGCTGCAGCATTCCACGCACTCATCAGAATCTCATTAATTAAGCTTAAACTTACCTCAAGTTAAGGTAACTCAGCCCATGACAGGCCAAATGGGAGCCAACCCATCACAGGCAAAATTATTCAAGTGGTGTACATTTCAGAGTTGAATGTAAACGACTAGTGTAATTTTGCCTGCGATGGGCTAGCTCCCATTTGGCGTGTCATAGGCTGAGTTGCCGTAATTCCATCACAACCGGTCACAGAAAGTATTTCATTTTCCATTTTTCTAATAGAAACCATTTCATGTCCATTGGCAGCGGCAGGGGACTTGAGAAAAGGAGTCTTTGTATCCATTTAGAGCTACGAAGAGAAACCTTGGAAAAGTTTGAGTAGCTATCTTATTCCAACAATAGTAAGTAGTACGGAAATACGGGACACAGTCTCTTGCTGTGGCAGGACGTGAAATCCTCCAGTTGAACTGGGCCCCGCAGGATAATTTTGTGGATTATCCTAGGATAAAAGTAAAAATGTCTCTTATTTTGAGCTGTGTTTAGGGTATGCTCTAGACCTCTTCTAGCTAATTTGGGGTCTCTGATGGAAAATACGAATTCAGAAATTTGCAAAAAAAATAATGTGAAAAAAATAAAAAATTGTTGCATTTTTCCCAAGATAAATCTGCTCTTGCGGGCCCAGTTTGAATTGGAGGATTTAACGTCCTCCCTTGCTGTGTAGCTGTTTTTTTATTGGCTCTACACTAAATAGTGAAATTAGGTTGCCCCTCACTAATTTCTGGACATTTGACACTAAATAAATATTTACAGTTACTGTACGAGAATGAACTACTTTGGAATTTCATATCGCTGTATTTGGGACCCATGAACCTCTATGTGTACAAATGGAAATATTTTTAGAAATATTTGTTGACTTTGATGGCTTGTAATGTAACTTTCTTGGGGTAAGGCAACCTAATTGTTAAGGCAACCTAATTTCACTATTTAGTGTAGATCATAACATAGTTACCAATGAGGCAGGGTCCCTTTTGCATCCTTGAAAAGAGAACTACTACAGTGACCAGAACTGTCTTATACAACTCCTCAGCCAACCCCAAACTTGGAATTAAATGATAAGTCCGTCCCATGTATCTAGGAAAGCATAATAATTTCCCAGCATATGGAGGACCATTGCCTGGTTATACAATGTTTTGGATGGATCGAAGGGGAGGAAGCGTTCCATCATAACAAACCAAGAAGATTACGTACGTACCTTTCTCCAGAAGCGAGACAGTGTCGTTTCTTCAGTGAGAACTTCTTGGACCTGAAGTCCGTCATTACCTGAGCCTTTCGGAAATAAATTATGTTCCAGTAGAAAAGTACAATATAAATACTTGCGAATTATCTTGCTACAAGACTCCGGCACACTCAGGGACTCGCTACCTACGCGAAGACGGCAGGCAGGGTTCCCAGATGCCTCCGTGCGTGATGGACCAGCGGCACTTATAGACTCTAGAGCTGAATCAGATTCAGATGGACCCGGGCACCATGACCCCAGCCAATATAGATTGGTTTGATCGATCAACTCTTTCCACTAGTGCCGCAGGACCGTAAACTGTAACTGTTGGCGTCGGAAGCTTGAAGGAACTTTCTGTCGATGGACGCGGGTGTGCACAAGTATGCAACCTGTATGGACAGAGTGACGAGTCTCGCAGCAGCAGGTCGATCTCCCAGTGTATCTAGCTCCTTGGGCTTCCGCCTTCGGGATCGATCGATACGTCTGTGCACAGATTATCGTTACTAGCGCCGGCCTTAGAGCAGTCATCGATTAGTGAAATTGTGTGTGTGCGTGTCTGTCTCTGGCTAGCTCTCTCTGGCGGGTTCGGTGTCGAGTGGACGCAGGCCGGGCTCTTCAGTATGTCCATTACAGTTGCATACTTGTGTAAACGGCGTTATATTAAGTGCTTTCAGCTAGTGCGCGTGGCCGAGTGCACGCATGTTGAAAGGGGCCGCGGGGACTGAATCCACGATGCCGGCGTACGCGACTTGACACAACGTCATCACTGGTCCAATGGAACTATGGAAGTGGTCAAATTGGAGGAGCTCGCTCGGAGCTGGTGCGAACAGTGTGCTAGCTACTGTGTTTTCTGAATGTCGTCACGTACTTCTTCTACTAACGTGTAAGCTTTTTTCGAGGTTTCCAAGAACAGGTTGTCAAGACTCAAGAATGATGTCGACAACATCCGTAGCTATGATCTAGTTTCAGGTGGGCCTTGCTTACTCCGTTTCAGTGGATTAGTACTCACAGTGTTTAAATACTCACATTTTTGGCTTGTTTTCATTCCTGTGATGCACGTGTAGTCTCGAAATCAGATGTCAGACGAGTACCGTCCTCGCCATCTTCATTTCTTCCTGGGAAGGATCCCAATTAGAATATAATATACATGTTTAGTTGCGGTTTGCAACCCAACATCAGGGGATCCAACGTTCTGGAGTTGCACCGAAGTAGCTGAGGGGAGATTATATATCTCGGGTTCCCGGACTGCATTCCTGCTTACATTACGAATGTGTTGCTAACAGGGAAAATTTGTGCCATTGATTTTCTCTGGTTGCCGGTGCTCCCCGTTCCCAGTGCCAATAAGCATCTTGAAAGCTTCTGATACAGTCGTAACGAAAACAAGGATAATCTCCAAGTGCTGTTATATAATCAGAATATATCCTTGTTAGGAAGATTTCCATCAGTGTTTTTCTGGTTGTCCGTCTAGCCGTTCAACGGTACGAGTAATGTATACAAATCTTATCACTTTCCCGACGCATCAGTTTCCTAGAGTACGTCCAGGTTTTTTGCAGAGTGACCAACAGACTTTTAGCTCCTCGTCCTATCGAGTATGCTAACTTGGTACATTGAGTGAGTCAAATTTCCAAAAACCTGCAGAGAACTTGGATGTACCTGTACTCAGATTGAACGCAGTGGAAGTGACGACAACAAATAACGTGCAGGAGTTTGGAGTGTATTGCACAATACTTTTTTTCACGAGTTGTATCATAGAGAACAGATAATAGCATAGGATGAGTTTGTATTTTAGATTTATCATGATTCTATCGTGTGTTGTTATCTGAAAACACATAATTCAAGCTTTAAACATGCTTTTAAATGAAACCTTTTTGCCAGTTTCAACCAAGCTGGTAGTAGTTAAGTACTTAAGTAGGTGCACCCGAAGTACTTCTTGAAATAGTTCCAACTTGAAGTACACTTCAATGTGAAAAGTTTTTCAGTTTGACGTACGTGGAATTGCAAAACTGCGTTTGAAACCAGATATTTATGTAAGCAAGTAGGAGGACGAACGTACACCACTAATGTACGTAGCTTGCGGTTGTTCTGCTAAAAACAGATATTTCGTTAAAATGGCGGTATTCATACGCCATTTTTCCATTTATTTTCTAGGACAGGTGTAGATTTCAGACCACACCGTCTGAAATCTAGGAGAGGTATACATTTCAGACCGCGCGGTCTGAACCTCAAAGTGCCAAGTTTGTGGAATATCGCCGTTTTAACGAAATATCCGTTTAAAGTGCTAAGTAAGTGCAAACTGAGATGAATATAAATTCTGCAAACATATGATGGTATGAAGCCCACGTTGCTGTTCACAGCTAGCCAATTCTTTCTGTGTCCCGCTCTCAAAAGCCTGGTTCAATGGAATGAATTTCTGTGCAGACTATTATTGGTCCTTGACCTGATGATGATTTGTATGAATTGTATCTTGTCATGATCCTGAATATGGGCTGTAAAGTGTATTCTTGTCACGTACATCACAATTAACAGCCAGTTCTTTTTATCTTTTGCAAACAATCAATCAACTGCATATCCAATTTTGCATTGTGACCTCTTCATTACACTGAAATTACAACGTCCTCTTGAATTTCATCGTCTCCACGTCTGTACTAAAATGATAGAACTTAGAGGAACCAAAGTTCCACCTTCATCATTGAGGGTGTTCCATAATGCTGATGACTCTGGTTAGTTTTTGGTGAAAGGGATCGACTAAACATCTACCTCGCTTGGAACCTTCCTTTCAGAGCTGATTGGGTAATTTTCATTGTGGTGTGCCACAATTGTCATTTCACTTAGCTTGCTGCGGCCGATGGCTAATAGTTTAAGTTTTGAACTCGAATCCAAATAAATCTGTTCTAGACTTCTAGTATCACAATAACTTTGTTATGTAGTGTTGGTAGTAGTGAATTTGAACCATTCATACTGGAGAAGTGGATGTGCACCACTAACCACTGTACTTTATAATGTAATCCATCCTAAATGTCAACAAGACACTTGATTGAAGCTGTTACCTGCGTAATGATCACATAGAAAGCGTTACCTCTGCCATAAATTCCACAGCACGATCCGGCGAACTCTATTTTCTCCCTCCTGCTCCTACTTTCAAGCAATGTCTGTTTGACCTCTATGTCATCACTGTGTACCACGTGCAACTCAAATTTCCCCGATCAACTTTATATCCCGCTCGATGCTAAAACGCCAATATCGATCAACTGAATGCCGGTGTTCCAGTACCTCGGCACCTTTCAGAACAGGTGCTCTCTCTACTACATATGAACCTCTGTCCAATGTTTTTGAGCAACGCGTTTAAGGGTATAGTGAGCAGCGTTTGTACTTAGAAAAATAACTTGGAGGTGAAAAACAAAGTTTACATTCCAAAACGTTGCTTCAATGTTTCTGATGTTGTTCCCATCTTCGTATTTTCTTGAGGACATTATCCCATAAATATTGTCCTTCGTGAGACTCAGAACTTCCGACCACGTACGAGGATAGGATTGATCTGACAGAGTTCAGGGAAGAGGTTAATACTCCTATGAAGGGTCATTGCATTTATGAAGTTCATAGTTATTGCATTAACCCCTGAACGTCTAGAATCATCTCCAGAATTGACGATTTGAGAAGAATCATTATAAAGTTCAATTTGGAAGCATGTTTTGGAATTGATACACAAATAATAGTTGTAGATTTTGACTTGTAGATTCCATCTGTACGGTTAGATTCAAAAAATGCTATCACCAAAAAAATTTATAAATATTAGGGATTAATATTGATAGTTGGTCCTCACATACACCAATTACAAAATGTAATAAGTGATTGCCATGAAGTTGTAGTATGTGTATGTGTGAGAGCAAGGAAGGTATTGTTTTGTGACTCAAGTCTTTGCATGCAACCAGTCCAATGTTTTTTGTTGGTATAGTGTGTCCGATGTTCTTGATTTGTATAATACAATATGAAAAATCATTGTGAAATCATTAATTCTTAAACAACATTGCAACTATTTTTCAGCCAATGAATGACAAAGAATCTTTTTGTGTAGGACACAAGTGCTATTTTTCATCCTTGAAATTTTATGCAAAAAGGGGAGATCATGCATAGTTGTTTGCCCTAGAAGAAACATTTTTTTTTAAAGTACATGATGTCATACAAAGCCAAACAATAGATAATGTCATATAGGGATGATTTTCATAATCAACCAAGTGTTAACCCCTAAGTGCTTCAAGCCTTCAACATCCATTTTCTGGACAATGAATAGATTGGAATTGCAATTTCATCCTCCTAATTGCTTGGATGAAAGTTATTCTAATTTATGGAGATACATTATCAAGTTGTTATCCTATCTAAGGGTTGGATTTGGTGTTACTAGAGTACATCTTTTTCTAAAATTATAAATGTGCAAGTATGTCAAGTGATCAAATTGCATTGACTTCAGTTCAAAAGTAGATTTGCCAAAATGAGGTCATAGATTTGAAGAACACAATTTTTTTTTAAAAATCATTGTGAAAGTTTACTCAAAAAATGATAGTATTTTCCTTGTAATCGAATTTTGAAGGAATTTTGGAATTCCTCTTTCAAAATTTATAAAAATATATTAGTAACAACATTGGTGGATTTAACCATACATTTGGAATCTACAAATCAAAATCTACAACTTTTATTTGTCTATACATTCCAAAATATTCTTCCAAATAGCACTTTAGAATGATTTTTCCAAAATCGTCAATTTTGGAGATGATTCTAGACATTTAGGGGTTAAGTTACAACATAGAGGTTTATTTCAGAGAGTGAGATTTATTAGAAGCTATACTATATGTATGTCTCTCTAACCTCAATCTTCTAAAACATACTTCCATTTTACATTGTATTAGAAACATATATATATATATGCTAAATTTTGCACTTCAAAAATCCAATATCGGATGTTGATAAAGTATACCATTGTATAAATTATATATATGTTTCATTGAAAAAAAGTAATAAAATATAAAATATTTATCTTCTCAAAAATTGATAAAATAATTGGGAATAAATGTTTCTAAAGGAGAGCAAGTGTTGCATAAGCATGTTCCAAAATGTGTTTCTTTTTTAGCAATGTTTTTAGTAATGTGTTTTTGTGAAACATTCAAATGATTATTAGTGGTAATAGCAATGTTTTTACTATTGCAGATGGACTTCATATGTAGTGATGCTTAAAAAACAAATCCATATCTACCATAGATTTTAGACCATTATGTACATAGATGTGACAATTTTCAGTGGCGAAATTGCATCATTTTATGAAAAATGACATTCTAATCAAATGCATCACTAATTTGAGTAACTTTCACTTGACTTTTCATATTCAATGAAGTTTTAAAATTTAACTTTGTAAAATTTGCAACTTTAGAAAATTAAGGAAAAATACAATTTTAAGAAACTTTTTGAAAATCTGGTTTTTGTTTATTCCCTAAAGGCCTAAATTTTGAAATTCCCATTATATGAATATGAGTTTGTACATGTTAGATTTGTATCTAGGATGATATTGAATTTCATATACATAATATCATATGAAACTTCATATGAGAATGATAAGGGTTTCTTTCTCAACGTAAAGTCAATATTAACATGACTGAATAGAAATGGTATGGAGGACCATCAAGAAAGTGGAAAACAATGAAATGATTGAAGAATTGGAACATTGATTGTATTAAATTGGTTATATTTCTACAACTAAAAATTGTACCATGTATGATATACCTTCACAATGAAAGGTCTAATTTCAAGTCACAAAGAAGGATAGGTATAGATTTTGGGTTTAGGTTGTATGTCTTGAACAACCCCAAAGTATGGAAATAGTTTTGATTTAATCAAAAGTCTAAAATGGATGTTATGGGTAAAAATACTCACTTTAAGGACTAGGGATTCAAATTTTGAACAATGGATGAATATAAATACATCCCAAGCACACAAAATCTGTTTTTTCATCCATTGATTTTTTTGAAGGTTTTTGTGTTGGCTCTTTAACATTTATACAATATAGATTTTGAAGATTTTTCATTTGCAATTATTCTAGTACTCAATAGATATTGGTAGGTCTAGCCTCAAAAATAACTTTTTTAGTTCAAAATATGATCCTTCAAAAGAATTTTTTTAAAAGTAAAATAAAAATCTTCAAAAATCACTTTGATCAAAACTTAACATTTTGAACATCAACTAATGCATCATTTGGAAACCGTATACAAAAGTTTTGAGGTATCAAAGTTCTTTTGGTAGATGTTCAAATAAGATTGTTTTTTCACATATTGATTTTTGGTAAAGTATGTAATAAGAATTTCGTATCAAGTATTGCTTTTAAGTACCCGACAAATAGGTTTGTCCTTATCTTAGTGGAATACTAGTGAAAATATATAATACTAGTAAAAACTGGAAAGCAGGTATGGTTAGACCAAGGCATTAAGAAACATGCAATGTCTAATTCATTACACAACCAAAAATATTCTTGCATCTCATTGCTTTTCCTTTTTTCTAAAAGCTTAGTATAGAATGAACTTATTATAAGAGGTGAAAGGAATGGAGAGAACCAAATCGCCAACAATGATTGATGTTTCTTCCCTCATTTGTAAGACCTAATACATCATAATGTCAATTTTGTTAAAGTGGTGCAATTTTGGCACCAAAAATAGTAATAGATGTGTATATAAAGGTTTAACATCTGGGATAGATATGAATTTGTGTTATAAAATGTGACAAAATAATGGAATAATACCAATTAAAATAAAATTGATGTTACATTAGAACTTAAAAGGCAAAGCAAGCATTGACTTTCAAAAAGATTTTTGAGACCAAGAAACAAGGGATGAAACACTTCATGGAATAAGGGCCTATTCCCATTAGTAGTGAACTAAACATTGAACCTTATTATCCAACATTCAAGTACATATTTGGAGAATTATCATATTAGATTTTGAACTTCAAAGTTGGATGTCCATTTCAATGCTTAAAAGAAAACAAGACCTCACAAATGCCAAGCCTCCAAAACTTTAGCCTTCTCAATCCACTATCCTATGGTCTTTGACATCTTAACCCCTAAAGTTCCTTGTGTCAAAAATTAGAAATACTCTCAAAATTGCCAAAAGCACAATATCCTCTAAAGAGGTACATGAATCAAAATTTATCCACTTTATGATATTTGTAACCATAGGATCTTATTCTTGATTGATACAAGGTTCTTGCCTAAGTCAATTGGGATTTGAGTCAAATGTGTGTGAAATATGATTGAGCAAAGAGCAACATAATGTTTTTTTCAAGATTGCTTGAGCTTTTGACAATGTCAAGCTTTCAAGCCCCATAACTCAAATTCTAATTATTTTGCAAAAAGGTCTAACGATTCAAATTTGAATAGAGTCTCAAATTAGGAAGAAGTATGCGAATTTTTAAAGAAAAATAATGTTTTGCTCCACCTACCGTAAATGGAGGTCTAAAAGAATAAAAATCCATTGAATCTTTGTAAAAATTAGATTCCCTAGAGGTTTGTTTGATTTTTTTAATCTAAAAAAAATGAGAGAAAAAATCCAAAATCTAATACTTCACTTTGGATGTCAAAAAGACCTCCAAAACATTTGAAATCTAAAAGAGCTTTAGGGGGTAAATGTAGATTGGTTCTAAGAAGACTACAAGCTACTTCTTTCATATTTCTCATCTACTACAGCTATGTAACCCCATGAAGAAAACAAAATGTTTGATGAATAACTATGCATCCAATATACTGAACCAATCCATTACCACTACCTTTCGCATTCCGCCCCATATCCCCATGGGATACATTTCAGAGGGGAAATGTACCCCACATGTACATGAGGGCATAATTCAAAAGGTGGTGGTAATAGTTGGAATGAACTGCCCCCCTCACTTGTCTTCCTTAAGTCATTCTAGGGATGCATGCAAAAAACGATCCCCTATTTTGTACTCGATTCATTTCTTCTACACCTCTCCTAGCTAATTTGGGCCTTGTGATTGTGATTGTAGATATGAATTCAAAATTTCCAAATTTTATCATCGGGGACAAATAAAAAATTCCAACATTGTCTTCATGGATAAAATTGGGGATGAGTGAGTGGGTTGGTTCACAATGGCCACAGTTGTAATGGTTGGGGTGAACTAGCCCCCTCGCTTGGCCCCTCCAAGTCATTTAAGGGGTGCAAGTAAAAAAACAAGCCCCCTAGTTTGTGCTTCATTAATTTACCTAATACGCCTCTCCTATCTTATTTGGGGCCTTTGATTGCAAATATGAATTCAAAATTTGCAAATCTTATCATGTGTAGAAAATAAACAATTTTGGCATTTTTCATAGGGGCCCAGCAAGGGGGGGTCAGTTCACCTAGGCCGATTGTGTAATGGACTGATTCACCTCATTGGGATCAATATTTGGCTGACTAAGTTAACCCTTAAACGCCGGACAGGAGACCATGGAAATCATCACTTTTGGAACAGTGAAACATCATCTACTTCAAAATAAATAAATAAATTCATTGGGAGTCAAACTACTATAGAAGATCTCCCCTTTCCACCCCTAATTCTGAAGATGAATAGTTGTACTTTTGTCCTACACAGGAGAATTCCTTATCATTCATCAGACAAAAACCGGCCGCCGCATCATGGTCTTGGTCATCTTTCAAGGTTCACTTCCCAAGAAGAGAAGGGTAGGCTTAGTGGAGAATGCATTTGCAAAGGAAGCCTTTTGCGAGCAACTTGCAGCTGCTCTTGTAACTTCCCTCAGAGGATCAGCGGTGGAATGGGTGTCTGGTTTTTCTGGAACTCCCTGTCCACAGCTGATCGGTGAACTTCACTGGCCTGGACTCCACATGGAAGCCCACCCTTAGAATGTCAGCACTCTGCAGCAAGTTTGTCAGTCCCCACCATGGTGTGCACATTATCTTAACAGCTTTTTGTCTCGATCATCAGAGTCCCCTCTTGGCAGAATTGCCTTTTACTTGTACAAGAGCCTTTGCAGTCAATACACTGCAAGCAACTTCAGTTCTGTGTTCCGTGGACAGTCTGTCCTCCCTTGAAAGTTGAAAGTTGAAAGGAAGGACTTTGAATGATGAGGACATATCCCCTAAAGGACCATAAGGGCCACCACATGGCTTCTGCAACTACATTTGTAGAAAATCTGGAATGTGAACCTCACTAATAGTCTCTGACCAACAAAGAGACCCTAGATAAATTTTTTTTCTGAATTCATCAGTACAATCTGATCGAGAAATGATTGAGTGAGTGATTTATGGTGAATTTTTTGAGAATAGGAAAAGTACTATGGGCTATCACTTCACATGCTCGTATCTTTTTTTCCACACCTCAAAACGATTTGAAAAAAATTGCACATCTAGATCATGATTATATGTACTTGTGGAAAAAAAATCAAAGTTTTTGGATCACTTTTGAGCATTCCGATTTCAACATTGCAATTTCAGCACATGTACAAAGTTCTGCCAAATTGGATATCTTTCATCAATTTTGTCAACGGTGGCATTTTCTCAAAAATTGTGTGATTCTGTTGATCTTTTTTTCTCAAGAAAGCTACATAATTCTTCTTTCATTTCAACAGTGGTGATTATCAAAATCATATCACACATTTGAGAAATTATGCTTGTTACAAGAGCTAGTCAAGAAAACAAGGGCTTTGTTCAAACACCCCGGGTCCTTTAGGGGATATCTTACAGCATGCATAACAAGACCAATCCTGCAGGGCCTTGTGGATGAAACGTACATGAAAAAGTATGAAGCCTTGATGTTCATTCCAGATAGAATTCAACATTGTGGTTTGTATGATTTTGGGTGCAGATGTAATTGGATTACAGTCTGCATGGAGTAAAATTTTTATAATTGAAACTTTATACACAACCCAAACAAGCAGCAAGACCAGAAGAGCCTGTACCTGTTACTTTAGAAAATAAGGTAGGAATATCATAAATGGTTTCAATGTACATGCTTTTATGATTTCAATTATGATTTCAAGGCATAAATGACAAGAGCATGTACATTGAAATTGTTTATGGACTTGCACCATTTATAGTTTTTCTACTTTAATAGAAATATTCACATTCATTATGAAGATTTGATTGATAGAAGGTGAAGTTAATGGTAAACATGGCAATTATCACTAGTGCTAACCCACGAAAAACTCCAAAAGGTCTATCGTACATGATGGAAAAGTGTGGAAGCTAGGTTGATTCTTAAGTGGGATGTGCTAAAACTAGTACTTCCTTCCCCTTTCTAGAAGTGTTTTCACTAGTACTCCTAGTGAACCTTCCTTGTGTGATATTTTTCAAACAATCCATTCCCCATTTTCAACTTTGAAAATTCATAACCATTTCTCAAGAATCCCCAAAACATGAATCAAAGTGGATGAGATGTTTCTTAGATTCCCCATTCAAGAAAAAAAAATGGACTGACAATAATGTCAGTCTTGAGGTGTGTACCTGCTCTGGAAATGAAACTGCTTTGAAGTACACTTTACGGACTCCCCACCATCAACTCCTTTACGTGTTTTATGGTATCAAACTTTTTCAGGTTGCACGAGGTCTCCAGTCTCCGCTGCTCTTGGTTGCAGATATGATGAGACTGTGGAGTAACTGAAGCGGAAGGCTTTCAGGAGAGGCTTGAGATGTTGCAAGAGTCTGGCTCTGTACTTGACTTTTGATCAGATACAGGCAGACCTGGGGACAGGCAGAGAGTTTTCTGTCAAGCACCAACCTCCACCACATTGGGATTGCGTCTAAACTTTAAAGTAGTGCAATGAGCCCAGGTTTTTTTAGGCAATCACTACAAGAGAAAGGGGTGTTTTAAATATAGTCCTAGTAGTATTGTTCTCTAAGTAATGACCTAAAAGGGGTGTTTTCAGTCAAAATTTATTAGAAATATATGTGTTTTCAGTAAAATTTTACTGAAAACACTCCTATTAGGTCATTACTATTAGGACTTCACTCCTAGGAATATATTTGAAACACTCCTTTCTCTTGTAATGAATGAAATGCCCAATTGCCTCCAAAAAAAATGGGCAACTTCAAGCCTATGAAAAAAAAAAGGGGGAAATGTGTTAAAAAATGCCAGACTATCATCATGGCCCTGCACATTGTTGCCACAATATTTCCAAAACCTCATTTTATCCATCATGCAGGGCCAACACAAACAAATATTGCATAAAAAAATTACATATTCAAAATTGTGTACTCATAATTGGCCTCATTCAATTCAAATCCCCAAAATGAAGGAGCCAAGAAATGCAAAACCTTCTTGAAAGAAAGGCCACATTACCATTTGTCTGAAAACCAAAAAAACCCATTGAATGAGCCTCAAGGTCTCCTTACATGTGTTGGTCATTGGAAAAACTTCACAAGGGGTGTTACATGTGATAATAGTAATTGCACTTTCATGTAGACTTGGTGGGGGAAGAAGGATACAATAAGAAATCAACACATATAAAATTCTCTCCAGATTGACTAATCTCCACCAATGGAGTTGTCCACTAATTTGGGGAAACTTCAATACCTCCTTTCCCACTTGCGCACACCAACAAGACAATTAGTTGAGCCTATTTCTTCTTATTTCATCTTATTGCTTGAATTAGCACAAAGCTTGTCCACTGGGCTCACATGTAAGCTCGCCCTAATGCAGAGGGGTGAATGTAATAAAGAAAGCCCCCGGCTATTTTTTGATAGATTAATCTATCTCTCTACACCTCTCCTAGCAAATTCAAGGCCTTTGATTGCAAATGTGAACTCAAAATTTGCAAATTTTATCTTGCGTTGCTTGAGTGCAAATAAATCGTTCTTGTGTTTTTTCTTAGGATAAAATGTAGAAACAAAATGGTTGCATAACTATAGACGTGACCCACCAAGCATACGTAGCTTAGCTAAGCTACACCCAACCCTATAATGAGCTATTCTGCTCTACTATTTCCTTGCTTTATTTAGATGCAACTAAATATCGTAGAATCACTCATGACCAGGTAGGCCCCATTGTCAATACTTAGGTAATGGAAAATTCAACAGAGAGATGAATGATAAGTAACTATTAGTTTCTTGGTTTCCCACCATCTTCCCACCATCATTGTTTTGACACATGTGCTTCGTTTTAAGAGCCAAATTAGTCTTTAGATGAGCAGTGATGAAAGAATCTTTGTGTTGGGGATGGGTGCAAGCCAACTTTTAGCTTCTCAAATTCATAATAATTTAAATTTAAGAAAAAGAATAATGAAAATTTCACACTGCCCATCATTTCTATCTCTCTACAGGGCAAAATTTAACAATGCCTTCTACTACTCCAGATCATGCTCAAATGCTCAAGTGGCTGGTAATGGGTGGTTCTACTATAGAGACAGTTTCCAAGTTTTCATTCCAAGGAAAGCTATGAAGCTCTGCAGCAGATTGTCGGAGCATGGAGGTGTCAGTGGAAACAAAGAAGACAAATTAAAAACACGCATTGCTTTATCAAAGTCTGTAAAGTGACCTAATCAAGTATGATAATGCCATGCTGGTGGTGTTCTATCACAGCATCTGGCAAAAGTCATGCAAGCTCATGAGTCTGGGTGCAGACTCAAACCTCATGAGTAAGTTAACCCCTAAAGGACCAGGGGTGTTTGAGCAAAGCTTTTGTTTTCTTGACTAGCTCTTGTAACAAGCATAATTTCTCAAATGTGTGAAATGATTTTGATGATTGCCACCACTGAAATGAAAGAAGACTTGTGTAGCTTTCCTATGAAAAAAAGATCGATAAAATCGCACAATTTTGGAGAAAATGTCATCATTGACAAAATTGATGAAAGATATCCAATTTGGCGGAACTTTGTACATGTGCTGAAATTGGAATGCTCAAAAGTGATCCCAAAACTTTGATTTTTTTTCCCACAAGTACATATCATCAAGATTTAGATGTGTAATTTTTGTCAAATCATTTTGAGGTGTGGAAAAAAAGATATGAGCACATGAAGTGATAGCCACAATACTTTTCCTATTCTCAAAAAATTCACCAAAAATCACTCACTCAATCATTTCTCAATTGGATTGTACCAATGGATTCAACAAAAAAACCCGTCTAGGGTTCCTTTGTTGGTCATGGACTATTAGTGATGTTCACATTCTGAATTTTCTACAAATGTAGTTGTAGAAGCCATGAGGTGGCCTTGTGGTCTTGTAGGGGGTAATGTATCTCTAGACCTAAGGTACTAACTTACTGCAAGTTAGCTCCTCAAAAATAGCAGCCCACAAAATAGCCTTGTAGTTCAATTTTAGAAATGGAGGCTAGGGGAAAAAAATTGAAAATGAATAATAAAACATAATCATCTCGAAATCTGATTACAAAAACATACACATTCATAGTTACATGTGCATGTATGGAAATATAAATACAAACATATGAATACAAGTATTAATACAATATGTCTACAATACAAACATATTGTATGGATGCACACATATTTATATTGTCTCGTACCTTTTTTATGAACATTATGAGATTCAACCTCTATATGATTCTTAAAATATGAAAATTCATAGAAAGGGGTAATGATATATCGACTCTTGCACTCAAATATAACATAGGAACACCTAAAATAGACACTTATTAGAGATGACATGATCATGATGGTTTGTGCAGAAAAAAATGTTGTTTGCAGGTCAGGAAATGGTTAAAGAAACCAACAAAATTGATTTCGTATTTTTTCGAGCTTGTATGAATATTATACAAATTTTTGAAAACAACTTCGTAGATGCACCTACTCTGGACACTAGACTAACACCAAAGTTGGCATAGAAACACCTAAAAGCAACACACTCTAAACTTGAATCAAGTGCAAGTGATTGGCTACTTTTTGAAAGAGTGACAACTTCTTGGAACCCCACTTGTCTACTTTAGAACCGCACTTATGTACTTTGGGTCCACAAGCCCTTGGATTTAGGTTGTTTTTTAGGTGTCCATGAATGACTCGTATTACATTTGGGTGATTCTACCTTAAAATATGCATGTGTTGGCTTATATTGTCATAGTGGAGTAAGCTTACTGGGAGATAAATTAATTGATACAAATAATATGACAAAACATGTGGAGCAACCAAATATGATTATTTAATGTATACTTCCCCTTTGAGAGACAAATAGCAACTTTGTAGATTCTGAAGACAACACTTTGAAATTTATGATATTTTGCCCCCATACGTTTAAAACATAAAGAAGCCTCAATGTAGATTGATCCTTTCAAAGGCCCATCACGTAAAAGATGTTATGTTTGGGAAAAAAACATTGATCCAGACATTTCTTACAATCATAATTATACTATAGGTACATACAATTCAACCATGTAATGATTATAAAATGTCATTGGGGGTTTGATAGTCAAACTACAACTAATTACAATAATTCTTACAACCCCATCCCTTTAGATGATTGCAAAAGGTTCTTGATTATATACAAAGTAACCTATATTACATTGTCAATATTTTTGTGACTGTTCTTTTAGGGTTGTCAATTAATTAGTGAAATTCACACTTTTGAGTTCAATTGAATCAACAATGTGTCAAACTCCACCCTCTATCTTCTATGAAGATATTTCAATTCATCTCAAAAGTGTGAAACCCTCTATTGTGAGCTTGACAAAACACAGTTGCAATCCTCTCAAGATTATCTTGAATTTGAATGCTACTTTTGGAAATGGTATGACTATGTTTTCAAGATTGTCAACAACAAAGAACATCAACAATTCACTGCCCAATGGGAGAGATAAGGAAAACATGTAAGGTGGCCACCCATTACCAACCACAACCCCATTGGCAATCTATAGGGTACCATAAATTAAATAGAAACTAGGACTGATTTCAGACCATCAGTTGTTGGTCTCTGACCATCCATTCTCGGAGTCCCATCATGACGTGTCCCTAGTTCTGGGTGCCAAGGTGAGCAAGAAGTACTCTCTAAACTCGGTAGGGACATGAGAAGTTATGGGCAGTTATGGAACACTCTATAGACATTGGTTGTGGGTTCCTACCAACTTTTGGCTTCGAAAATTCTTGGTGATTTCAAATCCAGGAATAAAATTACCGAAAAATTTACAATCTTGATGATTTCTATCTTTCTACAAGGGAAAGATTTGCAACACCTTGTACTGCTAAAGATCATGAGCAGAATCGCTGTAGTGATTGGTTACGGGTGACTCCACCTTCACCTTAATAGATTTGCTAATGTCAAGGTTTGTCATTGTCACCTACGACTTGGCAAGTTGGCATGGCATGACATGATGCTCTGACTGACTTAGGTCTTCACCATGACCCAGCAGAGATTATAATTGTACATAAGAGGTACTAGTGATGAGATATCTGTACTACAAAGTTCATCAGAAAGCACATGCATAGCCTACAGTGCAAGGAGAGTACCAAACTCTGCACCTAACTTCATGTGCTCAAGTAGCCTTGTGTTCATGGGGGGTTAGAACCAAATCTTCAGCCTTGATGCTCACTGGTCCAACAAGTGTGAGTAGGTATTCCTAGATGAAGTGAGCCAGAATTTTAGTACTGCTGCAACGTTTCTCTAATGACAATCAAAGCACCCCACCTTCCGGAGAAGTCAGTTCGATATACTTACTCTTCCTCTGGAACTTCGGCTGTTTCTTCCTCATCTTGAAGAAGGTTTTCCCGATTGTCGTGAGCCCAAAATCCACGCACATCTGTAAGCATACTGGCTATGGTGCCTCCTTGGCGACAAGCCAATAAGTCGGCTAATGTTATCCTCAGGGAATCAGCAGGCTTGACCATATCCCAGATTTCATCCCTTACATCCTCAATGCATAGATCATAATTTCCACCTTCAATCCACTTCTGGTGAACATCCCTGCATGATACCGAGCAGATAATTGTGGAAACCGATTAGTTGTTATCGGAGCAATCTACAATTCTGGGTTGAACAATCACTCAACTTGGAAAGCATTCAGCCCGGTGCCCCAAATGTGAGGCAAACAGACTGACACATTATTTGTAACAAACTCTATTTCTTAACCCTTATAGGACCAAGCAAGAAATTTATCAAAGTCTAGCGTGTATTTAACTTTTTAAATCTTTAAAATTCTGCATTTTATTGCATTTTGAAAATATTTTGTGATTAAAGTGATATTTTATATGTGTTTAGCCCAGATTTTTCATTTTGTATCAGACAAAAGTTGAAATTTCAGGACTACTAGAAATTTGGCCATAACGGTATGGGATGATTCTGCGAACGGTTGGAACGTTTAAAGGCTAAGGCCACCTTACAGAAGTTCTGGAACTAAGGGAAGCTGACTGAGGAGGCTCCGAAAGGAACAATTTAAATACATGACCTAAAATCGAGCCTTTAGGTTTAAATTGTTTGAATGTCTGGGAATAATGAGGCTTGCAAACCTGAACTCAAGGAACGCAGGCAGGAAATTCCCAGTGTACACAATTTTGTAGGAAGAGAGTATCGAGTAGCCAACATGACTCGAAAGTTGCCACTCTTCTTTTCTTCCATATGCATATATTGCTACTGTCACTATAGATAATACAACCGAGATATAAAAAGTTATGCAAGGCGTGACGTGCTTTACAAGACATATCTACATGTTGCCTGGGTTGGTGAGTGAGCACAGACCTGAAAAGAGTGTGGACGTCTACTGTTGTTAAAAAGCCCCGATTCTGAAGATCCAAGCACTTGAACAAATATGTCAAACCTTCTGGAGTCTCTCGATTCTCCAGAGCCAAGACAAAGTCTAGAAAACTTTCAAAATCCATTTCTCGAGCTTTACCCCCGCTGCCTCGGCCACCCCTTCTCACGTGCTCATCAAAAACTGAAAAATTACAAATGATATGGCAGGATGTGTTAACTCTCTACAGTGCATCTGAACAAATATGGACAGGCCGTTGGTAAAATTTTACAAGCCTGTACAAATAGAACACTTTTGAGGATGAGAGTCCCCAGTTGCTGATTATTATTAAAGTGCCTTAAGAAACAATCTGGTATCAAGTAACGTCAGCGTAACCTGGAGTGTGTTATTGTCCGGCAAACAGGTCTACAGCATTGCATTAATTCTGCAGCTATGTATATTGCGGAAAAAAGGACGATAAAAAAGCTTGTCTGCTGAGAATTTGCAGGGATAAAACATACCACGCTCAATAAATATTTCTGTCAAAGTGCCATCAGCATATGCTTGCAGTTCTTCCTTACTCAAGGTGCCATTCATATCCTTATCCAAACCCAGGAATGTATCTGCATCAAAGGATTCAACAATAGATCAGCCCGCCAAAATTATGAAAGTAAAAGGGAAAGATTTTCAAGAAATCAATAGGCAGCAAATATGCACACACAAAAACACAAGGTTGACAAAAACATGACCATCTAAATACAATCGATCACCTAAAGGTAATACCCTTTCAAGACTAATACAACACTTCAACAACTCAATAAAGCAGGAGAGTAAAGGGCATACCACAAATGCGTTGAGCACTGCTAAGAGAAAACCAGTTATCAGCAGGCTCAGGTTCCCCGCCTTCCTCCTCAGTTTCCTAAAATACCTCCCACCATCCACACTATGAGGAAAACCTAAACAATCTCCACGACTGTCAACTGATATAACCACTTTTAAAGTTGATAGATTGCACAATAAGCGCACGCTTGAGAACCAGAGTACAAACAGATTAATGCACTAATATATATAAGTAGCTTACGTGGCAACAAAGAAAAACACTCTATCCAAACAAAATAACATCAACAACGGGTGCAAACACTATGCACCCACCATCATTTAACTAAAAAGAAAACTTGTACGTGTCATGTCCGAGTGTTACAAAAATACAGGCTTTGATCAGACTGCGCTCATAAAGAAGCGATACCTGGTGAAGCTCCATAAGCTCTGCTAGACAATTGCTGAGCAGGACCTTCTTGATGCATAATTTACCTGCACAATGCGATTTCGTGTTCGATATTGAAAACTAGCGATTCCAAGAAGTTAGCTACCCTAGAAGCCGCAGTATAAGATTGTGTAAGAGACTTCATCGGTGTGCTTGCCAAACCATGCTGCACCAAGCATATAAGAGTCATCGACTAGATGCTCAGCATTGAGAGAGAGAGTGAGCTAGTGGGAGAGAACAAACCTCTTCGCAATGGATCACAGAAGAAGTAGAATTTCCGAGCAGCAATTCTACTGTACATGGCCAGAAAAGGAGGAGGGATGTTGCGTAGTTGAGCAAGATTTGGAATGAGTCCTCGTATGTACGCCTCCATTTCCTAGAATTCACAATACTGAGATCGTCAGTAATTAACAATCACTGACACACTGTAGAGAATTCTGTAACAGGAGGCAAATTTATTCAATATGCCAAATTAGCTCAACTATATGGTGGTTTCTTATCAACTCCAGCCATAAATTCAAGATAAATACAATATCAAGACTTCAAGACTCAGCACACAGGCCAATGTTGATATACACTCACTGTGGAACCCTTGACAAAATATAGTAAATAATATCTCTAAGATACAACCACAAGCCACCTATTACTAATCTTAGTGCCACGTGAAGGAAGTCCAGTCAAAACAGAGGTCAACAATACTATATATATGCTATCACTGAATATAAGACAGCACAAGTGAATAAAGAACACTTGCAAACAAGGTTGAGGTCAATTCCTTCTGCTTCTAAACTCACTACTTAAATCGGCTCAACATAACAAACGGTCATTAACTTCACTCACGACAGAATTCAGGGAATGTCTAGGTGGAAATTAGTTTTTAGTAATGAGCAGCAATGTGTGACCTGCGGCTGAAGAAAACCATCACCATCCTCGTCCAATTCACTCATATCAATTCGAGCTTGTGTCAGTGAAACCTGCACAATGAAGAAAATAACATACCTAAGAATACTAAAAAAATAAAGTTGGCAGGCTCACTTCTTGGGTAAAGAAAATGAATAGATTGATGATAAGATTATTCTGACTGCTATAGTCTAATTCACGGTAGATGCTTTTCTATAGGAAAAAAGAGAAAATATCAAGGGAATGTAGTGCTAGCAAAGGAATATGGAAACTATCAACGGAACGAACATCATATCAGTGTCGCGCCTAATGGTTTTGTTCCTCATTATCAGCAAGAAAAAACAAGACTGGGTGAGAACACACATTAATAGACAATCTTCTAACATACTAATAGGGGTAATGCAGATCTCCAATAATATTTCAAGATAAAAAAAACAAATCGGCAACATCATTATGAACTTACTGTACGCATGACATAGAGATAGAACGGAAGGATTGCAATGCGTCCAAAATCATCCTTCTCAAACTTCAAGAAATTACACGCTGAGAAGAATTTCCTGCACTTCGGTCCAATCTGTTCCGTGCAGAGAGTTGCAATATGGCAGAAGTCTTCATAATTCATCTGCACATCAGGTGTATTGTTAGAACGCGGCAAATTCACAACTAAGACCTTATATGTGACGTAAAATCCGACTTACACCAAACATTAGCATATATACATAGGGAATCTTTATAATGAAACAGTCGAGAGAACGTCAGGTAAATATAACCTTCTCTGTACCAGTAGCCTCGTCAATGCTGCAATTCTCACGCAGCAAGACCCACATGGTATCCAGATCGTCAGCGTTCAAGAGGACCTCCGCTTGTTTCTGCAATTCCACAAAACATACAGGTTAATACACAAGGTAGACAATAACCGATGAGAAAATTATATATAAATTCGTATCTTTAACAAGGCTCTGCGTTAGACTCTCAATACTAAACCAATCTTCAGAGATTGCAAACATCACTTCCTCGTTAAAAGCATCACTCGGAACTTTTAAGAAATTCGCTCCACTATATACCGAACACATTCTCCTCTCCATTACACCAGAAAAAACAGATAAATGATGCATGGAAGCTTGGTCACTGTATACCTTTAGAAAACGGAACTTCGCAAGACGTTGCACCTTCGTACCGGCAGAATTTTCTGAAGGCTTCTGTAGATCACCCGAACAACAAATCAATGAGATAGATTCAAATTCACTACAAAAACATACAGTCACGAGTAATAATTTAAGATGTACATTCAACCTGCAAGACAGCCTATTCTGATAGCGCGGATTTGAAAAAACAAAAATTCAGGAGATGGCCGAAATACCTTTCTGTAGAAACTAGGAATAGCCCCCGCAGCAACTGCTTTCTGCTGACGTTCTTTGTAGGCCTCAAGTAGAATTTTCTTCGTCTCCATCTCTACAAACAACAAAAGGAATAGGTACTCATTACCAGAAAATATGATTCCTCAGTCAAATTTCGACGAAGCCAAATTAGCAAGGACTCTCATCCACGATCTGTCTAATGACACATTCCCCAACCACAACTCCCATCAAACATGGTTAGGGAATAACGGAACATTCCGTTCTATTCCATTTCTTAATTGCTTTTTTGATTGCCATAAAACTGTGATTGTGAAGATCCTGCTTTCAAATACTCCGTTCTTAAGATGTAACTACATGTATGAAGATTGAGAAACTTGAAAATGCGTTCAGATTATTACTGAACTAGAACGGAATAAAATGTTCATGTACAATTTTCCCATAACTCCGCCATCAAATCTGCCCCAGACTTTTCAGAGAACAATGGACATGTAAGAATGCCTAATAAACTCGATCTACTGAACACAACCAATGCTACATCCTTCCTAAATGACATTTGCTCCGGAAACCTGTGTCAGCCTGTGTCAGGCTCAGACCCGAGTCCATCGCCCGATCCATTCTTGAATCTGTTTACGATCCTGTGTAAAGACTCTATTCTACAGCTGTACGCACATACACAGAGGTTGAAGAAAGTAAAATAAGGAGATCGAATTATTACTGAACTAGAAACCGGAGAACGGAATAAAACGGTTTTACTCCGCAACCCTGCCATCAAACCTATTAGAGTAAAAACTCCGATCCAATGTTCTCAGAGAACAATAGACATGTAAGAGAATGTTCACACTACCGACCACAACAAATGCTCCATACCTCCAATTCCAACCTGTCGAACCCGAGCCCTTTGCCCTTAAACTGTGTTCTTTAAGATTTTGGTTTTCAACACTCTCTTCTTAAGCTGTAAGTGCACTTAAAAAGATTAAAAAAAGCGAAAAAGTTCAAATTATCTCTGAACAAATAAATCGGAGAGCAGAATAAACGTCCATTTACTTCCGTTTTCCAATAACCCTGCCATCACACCTATCAACAGAAACTCCGATAAAATCTGGTCCAATGTACATGCAAGCGAACGACCAAACGACCGAGCACAACCAATGCTCCATCCCTGCTAATCCTCTGGAATATCACTCCAACCTGTGGCGGCCTCAGAGCCGAGCCATTTGGTTTGGCCTAAGTTCTTTTACATTCTGTTCTTTTAAGACCCTCTTCTTAAGCTGTAAGTGAACAGAAAAAGATTTAGAAAACGTGAAAACATTCAAATTATTTCTGAGCTAAAAATTGGCGAGCAGAAGAAAATGTCCAGTTTATTCTGTTATCCCGTAACCCTGTCTTCACACCTACTAACAGAAACTCTGAATAAACCTGGTCCAATGGTTCAATGTACAATCAAGCGAACGCTAAAACTACCGAACACAACCAACCTGTGGCAGCCTCAGAGCCGAGTCCTTCGCCCGATCCAACATACTTGCGGAGCTGCTCCACCCACAGCATTGACGACGGGCGTGGGGCCTTCAGCTCCACGGGCTCCTGGGCTCCCTCGCTGGCTTCCATGGCTTAAACTCAAATAGCAAATGAAACCCTCCAATGTCTCCTAAAACTTCCCATACAGCACGGCTCAATGCGAAATTGAACTGTCAATGCGACCTTCTTAACAGCATGTCGAAGATGGAAGAGGAGAATGCGCCATACCGGGAGTAAAGCTGCGAAGGCGATCCGGGCGTGAGAGAGAGGAAGGAAGCAAACCCTAAGCGGGGGCAACCAAAGTATTGAACAAGAGCAATGTGGCAACTGTCGTTGTCGGTGGCTGACACTCATCAGCTCCGAATAATCAGACGAACCCCTTGTTCGACGGAATCCTCAGAATTTCAGTTGTAAGGAAGGTGGAAGTATCTAAAACCGTCCAATAACCTTGAGAGACAAAATTACAATACAAGGTTGTAATCAACTTCTAAATGGAAATCAATTTTTTTGAAAAAAAACTATATTTGGGGGATAGTATTGATAATTCCTTTTAATTTTTTAAGTTGAGGCTTGAAGAAAGGCATGAAATGTATTATTAGATGGAGCATCTTTGAATATCTAGGCTTATTGAATTACATAGTATATTGAATGCAAATTGTCTCTCATTTTCATCCATTCAATCTTATTAAATGTAATGTTATCCTTGCTTCTTCAAAACTTGTGCATTGATGAAACCATTTAGGTTTTACTGCATTACAATAAGATTTATTATAGTTTTTTTTATAAGATCCTAAAACCACTTATAGAAGGATGCATTACTTTGCAACTACCTTGTATTGTGTATAAAGTTGGAGATATTTGAGAGAGCATTCCTAAGTGATGGAATAATCTAGTGAAGAATGAACATACTCATCAAATTAGCTATTGTTGATTCCAAAAAGTGGTTCAGCTATCAATTCCCATAAATTTAGGATTATTTATTTATTTGTTTTTAATAATTTCTTGAAAAATTTCTTTATAAAATATGACTAAATGATTCCATTTTGATAGTTTGAATTTTCCATAAGCTTGTGACTAGAATAATATGCTTGTTGAAATTTGGAAGTAATTAGCCTTCAAAAAAATGGTTGGCTAGCTAAAACCATTTAAATAAGCATATGATTTTGGATTCTATTATTTTGTATTTGGCAATTGAAAGAAGAATTTTAATTATTTATCATAAATTCTTGCCTAAAATATAATAGTATAAAAGTAATACATAATATATATCAAAGATGCACTAATTAAAGTCATTCTTGTAATAAATCCCACGAATTCTTCATCCATACAATACTCATAATGTGGTGTAACACTTTCCGCACATATTATGAGTGACAAGGTAGGAGGTTCTAAAAGTGCACAAGCTCTAAAATCGCCCACCTCTGTGAATGTATACTATTTGAACATGCTACTTTTTCATTGTACCAATGATGTACAAATAGTGTACATTTGAGGAGGTGGGCGATTTTAGAGCCCTATGCCATTTCAACTTCAAAAATTCAGAACTAATTCTACAAAACTCCAAAAAATATGAAACGACTTGAGTTAGATGCCAATTCCATTTGTCTTTCAAGGAAAATTTACTGAAAAATATTTCAAGAAGTTTTACCTCCACAAATTCCGGTTTCAGCTCTTAGATGAGCGCTTTGTGGACCTCCTATAATCCTTTTCTCAACATGTTATGTGTAGAATATACCCAAACCCTTCTATTATATCAAGTTTGAGATAGCTATCCCAATTGAGCATCTAACAAGTCATGTTTTGCGTTTCGGATCCCTAGAAATTTCATGTGCTCCTGTTTTAGCAAGGTATTAAAGATTGTGGTGAGATTAGACTATGCAAACATCATCCCATCAAAATTGATACCAAACCTGAGTTTGCAGGTATTAAGATACAAACATTCAAAGAGACTTTCTGACAAGTGACAACTCACATGATACTACGCAAGTGGTGCCTTCAAATTCCCAATCAAACCAACTCTGAGACACAGGCCAGGTTATAATTACCAAGAGAAGAATTTGAATACAGTTGGGCAACAAAACAGATGGTATTAGCCTTTCCACGTAGCAAGCAAAATTCAAGTGCGTTGTTCAGCAGCTACAGATGCAGCAAAGACGACTAACACACCAGAAAGTGCAGCAATGGCAGTGAACCGGGCCACAAAACTATAATCTGCCGGATTCCCAGCTGGAACCATCCAGTCCAGCACTCTTGGCAAAATTTCAGGCTCTCTGACGTTCCCTAAAGAAACCTCTTTCCACTGCTCGGTGACCGGGAGTGTGATAGTGTCTTCTTGAACATCTTGACAATACACCAACATGTGCGGCATGGGGATGTGCACCACGCTGTGACTGTCAACAGAAAGAGGCTGCATGCACACCATCACAGTTGATCCATTCAGACACATTCAGTCAGGAAAATGTAAAGCAAAACAATTACTACTGAGCACTTATACTGATGCAAGGAGAGTATGCTGTAATAGACTTCCCAAATGCAACGGTACTAAGTAACAGGGGTTGTGATAGAGTACAAATTATCAAATTGAAGCATAATAAGAGTTTTCTTTCTGTAACAGGAGTTACATTCCTTTAAAGCGAGTTTGATTTGCCTCGGAAAAATAAATGTGCCAACTGGCACTTGAACAGACACTGAATGAAAGAATACCTTTTCGACCTCTAGACAGCCAGACAATATAAATTTAAGTGCCATAAAGAGATGATATAAGATTGAATTACCGGATAGCGAGCATGCAAAGGAAGGGTCACTTCAGCCTGCAATGACGACGCCGAACCATTTTTTCCGTCACTCTCAACCTTGAGTAAGGCCACATGGACATCCAAAATCGACTGTGCAGATAATAGGGCAGGTTGTTCAAGATTTACATCCCCGTAAACTCGAGCCTCCATAAACCCTGTTTGCAAAAGACAGAGAAAAATCAGGCCACCACAACCTTCATTATATGGATATTTTGCAAATCTCATGACAATTTGAGCAATAACTGGAAGCGAGCAGTAATCAAATAATTGACAGACAAAGTTATCGAAACAAAGGACTTAACCCCCCAAAATGGTATCTGGAAAAAGATAAAACAGAAACACAAAGTAAGCAAAACATCATCCATGAACAGATTTATTTAGACTCTGGTAGCTTCAAGAATACCTCCACGCCGTTGAATGCCTTGCAGCTCAAATTGATCAGCATATATCCCAGTTGGCAGCCTTTCCACCAGTCTCAATCGGCAAGTTTCAGACATTCTCTGACCTAAGCTAGAAAACGATACGGTCACCACAGATATTAAAGAACGGTGAGCACCGCTTCCCACAAGCTTCCTCTGGAAATCTTGTAGAACCCACCGTCCTTCAGTCTCACTTCCCGACAATGCGCAGGTTGCAATATCTTTTGATTCCAGCTTCACTCGGAGCTGCGAATTTTCTGGGTGGTCAAACTTTCTTCCTGCATCAATCTCCAATGTACACTTGGGCGGTGAACTGGCAAGAGCCGATTCACAGTACGTCAAGGAGAGGCTTTTGCGTTTATCTTGGGGAGAAACTAAGGTGAGGCTCCGCTGGTGAACCTGGCAACCCACTTACCATTTCATAAGTAACACAATACAAGCAGCCATTGCAGAAAGAAAACCTAATTCTTCTAAGCTGCAGTTCAAATAAGTTGATCATGAGAGATAGAAAGTGAAGAGCTTCGGAGACAGCTGAATAGCGAGCGGTACTATCAGGGCCGAATATTGTTCTTTGAAACATCTCTACGAATTTGTGGGGGAGGATAACCTGCCATTGCGAAGAAGACAGCTCCTGGGCCCAAAGAGGTGCTCGAGTTGCCAGCCAATTTGGCAAGAAACTGCGCCTTTTCTCCACCTTCGGATTTGATGCAGGTACCTCTAAAAGCGAAAAGAATGAAGGCCAGCTATCGTGTCTCTGCAGTCCTGTTCCAGGAAGCCAATGCCAAAGGCCTAGTGTAGATGGCACTGGTTCCCCTCCCTTCGCACTAATTTCAGGGATGAAATCCTCAAAGGAATTCGGTACAAGGCGCTTCATTTCAGGTCCAAGCCCAACCCCACCTTGAAGTACCATGGTCATAAAAGGAGACCTGATCTGCGCAATATGGTTCCATAGAGAACAAAACGATGTTAGATAACACAAAGTATAACTAGATACACATATAAGTCAATCTCACGTGATCAATCCCCAATCAAGACACACTATTAAGACAAGTGGCCCATGTTTCATGTTTTATTAGCACTTTTGAGTGGATCACACGGGGACTTTCCTTTTTTCACATGTACTTATTTCTTTACAAACATATACAATGTTCTTGGCTGATTCTGGTGAAATATTAAATTGACCCTGCCTAAAATATATTTTTCACCATTGAACGTTGGTCCTTTAGGGGTTAACACGGGAAGCAAGATGAAAACACAATACACGAAGAAATGAAGCAACATTTCTTCTCAAAAACAGAGAGTAACTTAATATACACCAACAAAAGAATAAAACTGCAATCCTGGAGCCTCGCTGATTTCCCTTACCACTCTTGCATCTACATCCAAAGGTCCGGAACGGGCCCAGCCGATTGCTTCGCCGCCAACAATCTCCTTGAGCAGTACCTCCATTCTGGTCAAATCCATCGTGAGTAGCTCAGCCCGACTGCTCGGCGCATGAGAAGTGTCATTAGAATCTGCAAGAGAATTCTTGAAACTTATTACCATGCGTGTACCCAAAGGTCCGATTGCATCCCCCTGCAAACCAAATACACAGGTCTCAATTAACCGGAACGGCAGAGATAACAGCATTGCAGTCGTCATTAGACACCCTAACCAGCAAACTTCAATCAGTCGCTGAAAGTTGAATATTGTGAGCCAGAACATGAGTCATAGCTTGTTAGAGGCTAATCGTTGACAGCTTTTCAGCAAGCTATCAATCACATGATTTGGCCCAGAAATGAGCAAGAAATCTCAAAAAAAAACAGATTGTTCTTGACTCTACGTGCAATCTGCTGTCATATTCAGAGACTTTTGCACACGTCGTTCCAGTTTCAACCTTAATCCATAATGTAGAGGGGTCCAACATCAATGCGCTGATTTAGGGAAATGCTCTATTGATCAATTTCCTACGAGCTCCGTTCTAGTGTTTCTATTGCTAGTAGGCGGAGCTGAAAGACCTGTAAGCTCGCAATCCGAGTGTTGAAAACCCTAATTCTCTCACAAATGCTTCCCGAAGTCTCTCCCAGCGATACTTTCAGGCTCTCACAGCAAGCCTGTCTACGCCATACAAACCCTCACCAGCATTGCAAAATCCCGCTACTTCTCATGGCACACTCCATGACCTAATTCGTTTCCCCTCACTATATCCAATCAAAAACTGCTACCAAAATTCAATTAAAATTTACTACATACAGGAAAACGAGGAACAAAGAGATGCGGAATAGGCAAAAATTACCTGCAGCAGAGCATGGCTATTCTCGAGGCGCAACCAGCTCAAATGGCTTAGGAAACCCTCTCCCGTGCCAATGTCCTTCAAAGACAAGAGAGCACAATAACGAGCTTCGACCGCATCTCGACCCACAACGCAAACATCCTCCCGTTCCACCACCACAGCGTCGTTGTCAACGCGCTCAAAAGCATGCAATGCGCAAACTGATCCAGGGAAAACTAAATTTGAAACTAAACCCAAAACCAAAACCAGGGCATGAAACTTGGTACCCATCGTGGAAACATACACAATGGTCACTGCCGACGTCTGAAAAATATGGCAGGCGTAAATCCTGAACTACAATGGAAACCCATTCTGCAATTCCAAATGCAATAGTTCTACTCCTTGCTGGTTCTCTGCATGATGAATTCCGGCCCCTCTCTCTTCTGGAGACAGCGAGTCTGTCAGCTCTGCAGCAAGTGAATGAGAGCAGCGAGGTGCAATTGTTCCAAAAGAAATTTTGCATTCTTTGGCACTTCTTCCACAAAAAATTTGCAAATTTTTCCAATGCTCTCGGATGGATTGGAATCATCCCCAATTGTCCAGATTCATTTCCTAAATTGACGATTTGAGAAAAATCATTATAAAGTGCTATTTGGAAGCCTATTTTGGAATTGGTATAGAAATAAAAGTTGTAGATTTTGATTTGTAGATTCCATCCCATCTATACGGTTAGATTCACCAATGCTATCACCAATTTTTTTCTATAAATTTTGAAAGAAGAATTCCAAAATTCCTTCAAAATTTGATTACAAGCAAAGTATTATCATTTTTTGAGTAAAATTTGTTGGAATGAATTTGAAACGAGGTTCTCTCCACATGATGATTTTTTGAAATTTTTGCATTATTCCTATCTATGACTTCATTTTGGCAAATCCAATTTTGAACTAGAGTCTATGCAATTTGATCACTTGATATACTTGCACATTGGTAATTTTAGAAAAATATATACTCTAGTAACACCAAATCCAACCCTCAAAAAGAACAACAACTTAATCATGTATATCCACAAATTAGAATAACTTTCATCCAAGTAGTTAGGAGGATAAAACTTGAGATTCAATCTGTTCGTCGTCAAAAAAATGAATGTCGGAGTGTTTAAGGGTTAAAAGGTATACTCTCACTCTTCGTGTTTGTGAGGTAAGGTGAGGTGTTCATAAAGTGTCCTTCAAACCAGTGATCAAGGGTCTCATCTCTAGGTTGCAGTTATGGGGTGATTGCAAGAAAACACTTGCCAACTTCGTTGCGTTTTGATTTTGGAACGTTATAACTTTTGAATTATGAATCCAATTCCCAAACCAAAAAATGGATTTCTAGATATATTTCTTGTTATTTTATCCTTTATTTTTCAAAAATATTTCAAAAATATTTTTATATTTAAAAGTCAATTTTGTTAATTTGTCACACTTTGACGTTTAGAGATTTTTTATACTATTGAGTGGTTTAAATTAGTGATTTTAAGCTGAAATTTCTATGGTATATTAGTTTAGTAGGCATACATGTATCTACTAAAAGGGAATCTAATAATTCATTATTTTATATCCTCCACGTTTGTGCAAATAGGCCTCTCTTGCGCATGCAATTCTAAACTATAGAGATAGTTTTGAACTCATTTTTTACTCAAATCTCATCATCAAGAAGTCCTCCCAAATGGCCAATTTTTAGTTTTGTTGAAATTTTTTTTCCTATTTTCTACAAATTAAAACGTCAAGGTATGTATTTTTCAAGACATATTTTGGGACATAGAATTCTAGCAAAGAAAATACATACCTTGACATTGTAATTTGTAGAAAATAGGAAAAAAAATTTCAACAAAACTAAAAATTGGCCATTTGGGAGGACTTCTTGATGATGAGATTTGAGTAAAAAATGAGTTCAAAACTATCTCTATAGTTTAGAATTGCATGCGCAAGAGAGGCCTATTTGCACAAACGTGGAGGATATAAAATAATGAATTATTAGATTCCCTTTTAGTAGATACATGTATGCCTACTAAACTAATATACCATAGAAATTTCAGCTTAAAATCACTAATTTAAACCACTCAATAGTATAAAAAATCTCTAAACATCAAAGTGTGACAAATTAACAAAATTGACTTTTAAATATAAAAATATTTTTGAAATATTTTTGAAAAATAAAGGATAAAATAACAAGAAATATATCTAGAAATCCATTTTTTGGTTTGGGAATTGGATTCATAATTCAAAAGTTATAGCATTCCAAAATCAAAACGCAATGAAGTTGGCAAGTGTTTTCT
Organism: Straminergon stramineum; assembly: GCA_963920665.1. Classification (NCBI taxonomy): domain Eukaryota; kingdom Viridiplantae; phylum Streptophyta; class Bryopsida; order Hypnales; family Calliergonaceae; genus Straminergon; species Straminergon stramineum. The sequence continues at coordinate 6,748,426 of OY987265.1, forward strand.
TGCAATCACCCTATGAAATACTACCTAAAGTATTCCATACTTTTTAGTCAATTTTCCCTCAAAGACAAAAAGAAGTTGCATTTGACTCCCTTTGATTCATATTTTTTGATCTCTTATTGGATTAATTTTGAGTTTTTGAAGTTGGAATAGGGATCTAAAAGTGATGAGTTCATTGGGGGCAAAATGGGTACCTTGTCCTTGTAGGATGTTGGGATTTTTATTTTATTTCTTTTACATTTTTTTCTCCAACATATTGTCAAAATATGAGAGGAGGTAGTAGTAGCTGAAATTATATTGTTTTGAAAAAGTATGAATTTGTTAATAATTTTTTAATTGTATTGTCAAAATATTTGTAACTCATAGAGTTATTAGGATGTCTAGAATCAACAAAAAGCACATTCATAATGGTCATCTTACTCATCTAAGATAGTTGCAATATTTTTCCTAAAATTGACAAAAAAAATATCCATGTACTAAAATAGTTACTTTTGTGATGATTTTACATTTAAAAGATAGAAGTTCCTAATGTAGTCATTAAGTCCAAAGACACTTTCAAAGCCCAAGAACTTCTTGAATTCTTACATGTTCTCACTTAGGTATTATTTGTTTCAATTTCATCTAAATAGTCATAAAGAAAGGTTGTTTTTAAATGAGATTCAAACATTACTTTGGATGAATGAGGAGCTCTTGTGACAAAATATTCATGTGAGCATCCAATTCACCAACAAAAATATCAAGTTCATAGTTCTTAGTATTTAAGCTTATAGCCATTCAAAAACTTGATGATGGACTCTAAATCATCATATAGTGGTTTAGATCTCATTCATTTGATTCAAGAATGTTGATTTCAATTTAGGTTGAATGCATGACTATAATTATCTACACCCAATTATGACATGTTTACAAAAATGACCCACACATATTTTTCCCTAAATCATACATCCACTATTCATGAAAGCTTAGATTCAATTTTGAATATGTCTATTTGTAGAATTATCAAAATTCAAAGTCTATTAACATGGTGTCTAAAAAATATATCCTAAAAGAATCTAGAATCCTTTTTGACTTCCAACAAGACCCAACAACAATTTACATAGCTTAATAAGAGGAACCACGCTTAAATATTGTCTTCTAGTAGTTGCTTGAAATGAGCATAATGTCTAAAATGGACTCAACTACATACCTTTGCACTATGAAAGTAGGCACATCCATTATCATTGTTTTTCCAATTATGTCCATCTACCCATATCCTAATTTTGTGAATTAAAATGTTGGACAAGAGGATGATAATCGAGATGCAAATTAGTCTACCCATTTAACACTTTTAACCCTGAAACGTACAAAAGTAAAAAGTGTCTAATGAATTACTTTCAAAGAAATTGAAAAAACATGAAATGAAATATGTGCCTATTTCTCTAAGAATTTGGAAATTTTGTATTGACTACCTTGGTGATAGGTTTCTCCCATTTGGGATTAATCATGTATGGATGCCAAGGATTAAAAATGAATGATTCTCAAAGACATTGTGACCCTATCATTAAGGATGTCAACCGCATATTATCAAATTCTTACATATATAAGTGCATTATTCATTTCTACAATTTCTCTAATAATCATTCATTAAACATTGTTTGTCCTCCACAATATTTTAAGATTAATACCAAGTGAGTGCTAACAAACCTTTGGATGCTTACTCCAACTTTTTCAGATGTAGTTATACTAGATACAACAAATCACCGAACAATTCCAATCAACAAACACACCCAAGACAATGTCATGACGACCTCTTCAATAATAAATAAGTGTCCCTGCAAGTCTAAAATGTTGTAGTGATGAACTTTATTTCTAAATTCTTTGACACCTAATGTGAATTTTTGTCTCATCTCATACCATTGTTACTTGAATGAGAGAAAAGTCACAACTTTCAAGCTCAATTTCCAAATTTCTTTTCAATGTCACAATTCATCTTAAAGAACTTTCATGATTGAGAAGAATATTGTTCACACATTGATTACAGCATCAAACATTTTTTAGCTTTAAATTTTTTCAGGGATTAACACCAAGTGAATACTAATAAACCTTTGGTAAATGTGCATATCATGAGATAGTTATCAATCAAGAAACAAATCCAAGACAATTTCATCACAGCCTCTTCAACAATAAATAAGTGTTCTTGTAGTCTAATTTGCTATGGTAATGAATGCTAAATTGCTTGACACTTTATAAGAATTTTTGTTTGGTGTCACTATCCCAATGTATCCCAAATGAATGAAGAAATTTCATGAATTTTAGAATCATTTCATACTAATGTTGCTTGAATGAGGGATTGAAAGTCACACAACTCTTACGCTGAATTTCCAAATTTTCTTTTCAACTTCAAAATTCATCTTCAAAGAACTTTCATGATTTTAATTTGAGAAATATTGCTCAAATGTTGATTATCCCTAGAGTGCTCTAACATCCAAAAAGTAGATGACAAACAATTTGAAATTGTTGTATCTTCTCATTGTTGCTTGGATGAAAGTCATCCTAATTTTTGGAGATACTTTATCAAGTTGTTATGCTATCTAGGGGTTGAATTTGGTGTTACTAGAGTACATATTTTTCTAAAATTACCAATGTGCAAATATGTCAAGTGGTTGACCAATCCAAAATTGCATTGACTTTAGTTCAAAATGGGATTTGCCAAAATGGGGTCATAGATTTTAAAAGCACAAAAATTTCTAAAAATAACCATGTGAAGAGAACCTCATTTCAAATCCACTTCAACAAAGTTTACTCCAAAAATGATAATATTTTGCTTATAATCAAATTTTGAAAGAATTTTGAAAGGAAAATTTATAAATTTATAAAATAAAATATCGATGGTAGCATTGGTAAATCGAACCATATGGATGGAATCTACAACTCGTAATCTACAACTTTGTTTATATGTCAATTCCAAAATATGCTTCCAAATAGCACTTTACAATGATTTTTCTCAAATCGTCAATTTTGGAGATGAGTCTGGACGTTCCTGGGTTACAAAGATGCCGCAATTGGCATATTCACTATACCTTATCTCACCGACCGCCGGTCGCATCGGTAGAAACGGAACAGCCTCGACGCCATGCCTGATCTCTCCCATACCTTTGCTCTGCCCAAACCCTAGCTCATTGCCATCAGCTCGCTTCTCGCCATCGGGCGCAAGACTGCCTCATAGACTTTGGAGGTCGATTTTTTTTCAATCTGGCATGCGCAATTTTCACAGCTGGAGAATCTTGTATCTCGGGAACCTCGTCGAAATTCACTGGCGACTTAGGGTTGCACGCGGTGACGTTGTGGCGTGAATTGGCTGGGATTGGCTTTTCAGGTGCATTGGCTGGTGTTAGGAGCGTTCTTGTTGCCGTTCTTTTTTTTCTTTTCAAGGAGCGTTGGATACAATGGACGGGGAACGAGGCGATAAAGCTCCGAATATGGACAGGCGAGTGTCGTCCATGTTCAGCAGTGTGTCGAGGCAAGTGCAGTTCCTTCTTGACCACAACTGCTTGCTCATTAATGAGATCAATTTGAACCATGAATCCAAAATTCCTGAAGGCCTGACTCGGAACGTGACTCTCATTCGGCAACTCAATAGTAACATTAGTAAAGTGGTGGAATTATACGCGAGCTTGTCGTCCAACTTCTCGAATGTGTTTGAAAATCTCCAAGAAGTGAACTCCGATCAAATCAACTCGACGTCAAGGCCTGTTTCGAATTCTAGTGGCCGTAGCATGCCAGGGGCACCTGCAACGCAACCTTCCGGACAAAATCCCCCGAAGAAACCACGGTCTGCTGACTTCCCTTGATCTCGATGCGGAGTATGTACATATTCAGTGCGAGGGAAGTGGTTTCGTTGAGAGATGACTGCATCCTACTTCTTTTAGTTTCTGCGATTTGAGTGATTTGGCTATACAATGTCAGGGTGGACTTGAGAGTCGCGCATCTGCATTGTTGAGTTTCTCTTCCTTCATGTATTTAGGGCACTTTGTGCTATTTGACACTGGAAGAGAGATGCTAGGGTTTGAGTATTGAAAGGTGAATCGAACTCCTGATAATTTTGGAAAAGAAATGCTACGGGTGTTGCATTGCCGTAGCATTTCTTTTCATAGCTAGAGGCTGGTGCAATCAGTTATATGATTTCAGTGTATCATAATAAATGGTTAATTTCTAGTTTTTGGTAAATATACGTGTTGCATGACAATTGTGTATCCTCTGATCTTCCTGTTTCAAATTCTAGCGCAACGTTATAATCTATATGCCCAGAAGCCGAACGCAATACCCAGGTATAGCAATAATTGGTTATTTTGAATACAGGGTCGTGCAGGCCCTTCCGGCCGTTACTGCCAATGTGAACCGACAATATTTAACGAAACGAAATACACTGGAACCCCAATTGGACCTCTTGGACCTCAACTACGGCTAAATGCCCGGGGTACACCTGTAATTGGAAGATGTGAAGAAGAGTACTGAACCCTGCATCAGACAGAGTTGTGAGACTGAAAGATTATGTAGTTGGAGGAACCGAGGTTTGTTTCCCAGTTTGATTTCTTGGTTATTCCTTGTGGATGTCGTAATGATTGTTCGCTGTGGAATCGGAAGAGTTTTGGGAGGTGCGTGCAGTGAATGCCGGTTTAACTACGCTCAGAAGTGCATCAGCGTGCTAGTTTACGATAGTTAAGTTTCTTCAGTTCTCTTGTCTGTATACGCAGCCGGTGTCGTCAATTTCATGCCAGATGAGAAAGATGTACTTCTTATTTCATTGGAAAATACCAATGTATCTTTGAGCACAGCACATTACTCTTTCAATGGATGTTCAGTGTGGTTACATTCTTTAGAAGGGATATTGAACTAAGGTCTAGGGTGTCATAAAAGTGGTATTTATTGACGAACTTAGTCGGGAGGTTTTTTGTCACTACACATTCGCCGTTATGACACATTTGGTCTACAGAAACTCTGTGTGGATGACGCTAGTCGGAATATCTGATTTCAAGGGACTAGAGTGAGAACAACCGTGACTGACTATGCCATTGATCTGCTAATTGGGAGCTGTGCTATGCGCCATTTGATTTATGAAGTGGTTTTGATGTTTCCGGATGTTTAACTCATCACCAGTCTTGTTTGGCTCGAGTCCATATGGATGATAACGATTCGTTGAGGAAATAGTATAGAAATACCCGTATCGAATTTCCTGAAATTCTGCTTGCTTCGGGGATCCTTACTTCGAATCCCACGCAAGTACCTTGAGAATGAATTCCAGTTGTCAGGTTGCGATAGATCAAGCTGTATTAGTGGCAGGTCAGAAATATGACGTTCTTGAGACAGCGGTAGCCACAGCTCCAATTATTGTAAGCTATCTTTCACTTCATTTTTTTTTCATACTTTCTCCCACAACATGTCTAGTTAACTAGATGTGATTTAACAATTCATTGTAGGTCTGCATTCCCATTGACACTATTAGGTCTGAGAGATGTCATCATTTGTAATATCTGATAAATGCTACGTTTGATGCGGCTGTAGGTAGAAGGTGGTGGTGAGAGATATTAACGATTAAGATTGTTTGTAAGCTCGTTTGGAGTGGAGAAATGAACCATACAAGGAGTCCAGGTGCTTTGAAACTTGTGTGTTCAAGTTCGTTTTGGAACTAAGCTTTTAGTGTTTCACTGCAGAGCACTGCGTCAAACCTGTTTGTTTTGAAATCAAGAGGATATTGGGTATATGGATCCAATTGCAATGGTGGGAATCAAAGTAAACTATTACCCCATTCCCCGAAATGTATGAGTGGTTTACTGTGACTCCCCCTGATGTATCAATCACGAGCACTAAATTCGAATATTGGCACCCGACATTGGGAAAGAAAAACACCTGCTGAGGTTTTCCGCTGTAATTCAACTTATATTTACCGATATAAGAAATTATTGACGTCAGTTTTCTCAAGTCCACTTATCATGTTCAGCTTCACATTATTCGCTTACTTTTAATAATGTTCAGTAGGTGGGTTTAGTTGTACAAGGGAATGTTTTTTCTCAAGGAAAAAGCTGGAACGAGAACCTAGTGCTACGAGCACAAGCTTTTCTGCAAGAACAAGATTGGCCGTACGTGGAAGCTACTTCAGTTGTCAACTGTCAAGATTGCACCTGGATTGATGTCACTGGATAAAAGGAAGTTCTGAAAATGGTTTTTATTCGAAAAGATTACTCCAATAAGTGGCTTATGAATTCACGTCGTGAGATTCTGAACCTAGTGTCCATCAACTGTAGGTTACACTTCTCCGTCGGATTTGTAAGAGGTTCAGAAGTTACGCGGTCGGGTTGTGCTTCTGGATTAGTAGATGACGATGCCATCAATGGAGTTTTGATATCATTTCATTTTTTAAAAGTAAGATCAAAATGCTGAGAGGATTTCCTTCCATCACTTTACGGCCTTAAAGCTACTTTTGGATAGTGACTCGTACTGAGTTAATGCGGTTACCTGTTGTTTAGTGGTACTCGGAAGTTAATGAAAGTACAGCTTACCTCTTAACCCTAGAAGGACCTGAAAGCCCTCTGCGTTCGTTTAGTATATTATGTATTTGGTGGTATTTGATCAGGGAAATATTGACCAAATATTTTTCAGTACAAAGTAAATTAATGATCACGATAGTATGTAAATAAAAATGTATCATAACTAATCTATTAAACCACAATTGAAGAGTTATAAAGCTAAATACAGGTCATATAGAGGGACCCCAAGGGCCTTTCAAGGGTTAATCAGGATCAGAGTAGTATCTCTGCAACTTTGCCTCGGCTGTAGATGGTTGCCAGATATGTCTTCTTTGAGCAACCTCACTCCTTGTTTGTTTATTGCGTGAGCATTTCGCGTAATTGTAATCAATGTGCTTGCAAAGCGTTGTTGTTTGTACAGGGGCTGACCACCTTGGAGTTTGCAGCAGAATCTACAACTCAGCTGGATTATGACTTCTCGTTGTACGCCGGATATTTTGAAGAGGACTGAAGAAGAAATACCCCCTGTAATTTCTAGTTCACTTCGGCTGGAGTTTAGCCAGGCGCCAGGGTTTTAGCGGTGCGGCCCATGTCAGCTTTTTGTGACTCATGCTGTCCCTAGACTGAGGTTTGTTCAGTAAACCACATATTTGGTCCGCCTACCATGACTATGTTCTGCCAAATGCTAAATCCGATGTAGACATGGTTGCATAAAATCAGTGCATCGCTGTATTGCCAGGTGTCTATCTGAATCAAGTAACAGTTGGATGGCCGTACAACTCTTGAATGTGTGACTTGTACCAAGGGCTGAGTCACAAGTTCCATACATCATTTTGCCAGCTATGTTGCTTCACCATAAAATCATTTTGGAAGTGGCAGCTAGACGTAAGTTTGTCCGACTACTGCTGATATTTGTGTGCAACTGCTTTCGCTCAAGTAGTTGCTATGTTTCCACCCTCCTTCAATGCAGCTCTTGGTTATTATACAGTTGTCTTCCACCAAGTATCTTCCGTTACGAAGTGACTCTTGTGAATCACTATACGCAACCAGCGTGCGCTTTCGATAAAGACTTCGTCGCATAGAAAATGTTATCTCTTGGTGGGCCTTATCACAATTCTAGAGATGACAAGTCATTACTTTCTTGCCAAATCTGTAATCCTAAGGTAACCGTAACATGCTCATTTGCCAGGTGCTCTGAAGTACAGTACTACTACGCAATGATTATTGCCTACGAATCCAAACTAGTTTTGTCAAGATCTGCACGGTGAATGCTTTCTGCGATTCATGCAGACGGTGAGTGCAGAGGTATTACGATTCTTACATGACTTTGCATTGCCATGTTTATTTAGATCTTTACCCATTCTTCTTACGTTAGTTATCTTCAGTTCTTCTAAGGTTAACAGTCAATGAAGGTCGAACTTACGCTAGGAGATCCAATGCAAGTACTTAGTATCTATTCCATTCCTTATCAAGCAGGAGACCTCGTTCAGAAATCAGTGAGTGTATGAGTTTCCCTGGCCTGTTGTTGACCGAGTCGATTCATTGCCTGTCACTGAGAATGTTTCACAAGCGTCTCTAGTGCGCTGACCTGCCGTCGATTTAAGTTCAGTTGATGGGCCTTCTTCCTGCGACCAGCACTCCAGCCAACGGCAGGTATGTAAAAGATATGTTCATCCACAAATATCCGATTGTACAGTATTGGGGCCGGCAGTAGGGCATGGTGTCAATCCGACCACGTCCATTCCCTCGAATGACAGGTCATACACGTGTAGAGAGTGCTTTTTCTTTTACGAAGGAGGCGTGAATCAAGAATCTGTTGGTTCTATAACCCTTGCTTATGTGTAAAGTGCGTTGGATTAGTGGGGTTTTTGCGGCGTTGATTATCCCATGTGAGAATAACTGCTTTTCATTTGATCCGGTTGAACTTATATTGACCAATCACCCACCTTTCATGAAAAGAGTTGAAAGGTAACAATATTAACCCCTAAACGATGTGGCGGATGTTTTGTGTCTAATGAATGACAAGGAATTCTCCTCTATAGGATAGAAGTGCAACTTTTCATCCTTGGAATTAGGGGTGGAAAGGGGAGATCTTCTACAGTAGTTTGACTTTCAATGAGTATTTTTTATTTTTTTAAAGTGGATGATGTCACACAGTTCTAAAATGGTTGATTTTCACAATCACCAACCCATCGTTTAAGGGTTAATCAATGTTGGGAGTCCTTTTTGCTCCCCCGTCCTCTAGTATTGTGACCTCCCATCCTTCAATGACTCTTTGCAACTTTCCTATTGGCTAATGACACTAGTGTTGCAACTTTTCAACCAACCAATGATTCTTTATAGATTAATCATGTAAGGATGTGGCCCCCCATGACCAAGGTAGCTAATGTCCAAAATTCTCCAATTAATGGACCAATAGGTGCATTCTCTTTTTCTACAACCAATAGTGAATTCATCTATTGAACTATTTTAGTTAAACTATTATTCATTCCTACAAATTTAAAGAGGGATTATCCCAATCTCCTAAGGGGAAGGATTTAAGTTGGTTAACAATGTTATGTGAGCGAGCTAAGAAGACCTCCATTATGATGGAGAAACATCATCTTAAAGAAATATAGGGACACTATTTCATTGCAACAAATTCTTGTTTGTCTCGTTGGTGCAAATTGACTATTTTGTCTACCAACCAACCACATGCTCTTAGTGGCTCAAAGCAAAATGAATCACTATTAATGCCATGAACTCTTTGTGGAAAAAATATTTGAAATGGAGGTTTCGTCTTCAACAAAATTGCAATTTTGCCATGTCAAGGAAAATATTTTGGTGGGGTCAAACATTATTTTGTACACACATCATCCAATAAAACACCATGTTGGATACTATTGGCTATTTTCTCATAAATTGTTCATTAAAGAGTCTTTATGAACCCAAATGGACACATTTGCAAAAAATTGTCACTTGCAATTTTCTATTGGATAGTCTTTATCTATCTTTTAAAGAATGATTCTTTCACTTATAGGAGAGTTTATCATCTTTCCAATGAGACCAAATAAGAGCCATTTAGAGTTTTTAGGAGGGAAATCCTTCACTTGTAGGAGATTTTATTTTATTTTAAGAATGAATGTGAGACAATTGGAAATTGGGCACATTTTGAAACGAAGGAAGAAAATGTTTTGGAATAAGAAGATTGGCAATAGCTAGAATTCTTGTAAGCAAGGAGAGATGGCCCTTTTTTGGAGAGATTTTCAACAAGTTCTTGTAGTTTTTTATTTCATGACAATGACAACTTGTATGGATTCATGAATAGTGATGGACAACCAATCTCAAGGCTGGATTTCTAAATTGAATAGTAGTTATTTAAACCATGTTGATATGCAAGGACTTGTTCTAAATGAAAGATTTTGAATTTGAGTTAATTTCTATTGCATTCTATTCCATACAAAATCTTTTATTTTTTAATACTATTGCCTTACATCTTTAGTGAAAGATTTTGAAACTACAAATGGATGAGTACAATTTGTGAGATTGCTTTGCCTACAAAATTCAACAATTTTAGACAATATAATATTTGATTAGTTTGATTTTTTTATCTTATTTGAACATGACCTACATACTAGATTCTACCAATACTTACTCAAAAATGACAATAAAGTTCTAGATATTTATCTATTTTTATAGACTACCTCCGTAATTAGTCAAGCTCTCATATCAAAGTAATGAATTATCTCCATCCATTAGAGTTAATTCCTAAAACTTTTTTAAATTTGGATTATTTTTTGGAAGTTTAGAGCATCCAAAGTGGCATATCAATTGTTGAGTTTTTTTCCCTCATTTTTTGAGATTGTAAAATCAAATGAACTTTCTAGGAATTTAATTTTAACAAAGTTTCAACAATTGGTATAAAAGATTTGTTTTTGTTTTTCACCTCCAATTCAAATAGGTGGAGTAGAGCATTATTTGGAAATTTAGAAATTTTCTTGGAAATTTGCAAACTTCTTCCCAACTTGAGGCTCTATTCAAATATCAAGACCTTAGAACTTTTCACAAAGTAGGGTTTGAGTTATGGGATTAGAAGCGTGACAATGCCACATTGTCATTAGCTTGGGTAATTTTAGAAAAAAAAATGTGTTGCTCTTTGCTCTCTCATATCTTAGACATTCATTACTATTAGACCCCACTTTTTAGAGCAAGACCCTTGTATTAGTCAAGAATACGATTCTTTAGTTACAAATTCCAGAACGTGAATAAATGTTGTTTTATATACCTATTTTTAGAATGTACTATTTTTGGCAATTTTGAGAGTGTTTTCTAATTTTTTTTACCCAAGGAACTTTAGGGATTAAAGTAGGTACACCTAATTCTGACAATGCTACTAAAACCAAATCCATCTAACTTCCTATCAACAATGTGCACCCTATGAACATGAGGACTTAAGGTCAATGATGAATGTATCAAAAACCAACATTTTGAAAAGGTTTAGATTATTCAAATGGTATCTAACAAAATAGACTTTATAAGAATATAGAGTCATATTTTCAATTGCCAATAAATTATAACAAAAATTAAGATATTTTGGTAATAAAAACTATAATTAGATGTTTAATAACATGATTTTAGTGGGATTGACTTAATTCCTAAGTAGACCCATGACCAAAATTTATCTATGTAAAGTAACCAATGTATAATGACAAATTGTGGAAGTTGCTCATTGTATTAGTCTTTGGATGCAACTCCAAAAGTAGAGGGCAAAGTTATTGCACCAATTTAGCAATGAGAATTAAGTATTTGTCACCTTCAATGATTGTGATCTAATACTGTTGTGTATATAATACAAATTTAGACACATTTTCTACATGGCCCCCTATGCAAAATACTAACTAATTAAGCACTTGATACATCAATTTCTAATTTTTTTACAATAGGCGTATACAAATCAACACGTGTCTTCCACAACATGCACATCAAAATGCTAATCAAGAACCCAACCATACCAACTAATGAGATGCTAGACAAGGTCACCATCATACATTCTGGCATAGGTATGGCACACTAAATTTTATTCTATTTATTCACAACCAAGTCAACAATTGAAAGATTTTGACATGTTATTGTTGTATCTAAGTATTAGAAAACGACTACAATCCCTTTAGAATGAACAAAAATTCTCATTCCAATCCAAGGTTGCAAGAAGTACATGAATTTCCATGAGTCACAAATTAAAACCTAGTAAAGGATAATTTAGCCATGACATCAAAACATAAGGAAGGATGAACAAATGGAACTGCTTTTTAGACTGCCTATAAGACCTCTTCTTTTGTTGTTCGTAACATGGCTAATGAGCCTCTTGCATCTTGTGCTAACCTAGATTCTCAAACTATTTGATGGCGTGTTTGAGGAGTTTTAGTTTGAAGGTAGGCATGGAGTCTTTAAGAACCATAACTACCCACGAACTAAAACTCCTCATAACTTTCATCTCATCAATCAAAATGGAATGATTCATATCTTAACACACACACACACACAGATATATATATATATATATATATATATAAATCTAAAGAACCAATTTCAAATTTTCATTTCTTTTAAAGTAATTTAAAAAAATGTTTTTTGAGCTGCCTAGGTTGCCCACCAAGCATAGAAAATGACATATCATGCAATAACTTTTTAAGTATGTAGTCAAAAGTTATGAAAATTGTTGGGCCTTAAAGCTATTCCTTGGGAATATATTGTGTAAAATTTTCTAAGAAAAAAAAAATTAAGAATTCCATTTAGGGGTTAACCCCTCAAGGACCAAGGGTAGTCCAAATTTCCAAAATTGTAAAGATGTATTATAAAATGAAATTTAGAATAATAATTTAATGATGAATCTCAGACAATATTTGTAAGATATGATCCATAGATCATATCTCCCTATGATTATATCAGTTAGTGCACAAACCAAAAAAATTCAATAAACTTTGAAGCCAAAAATTGAAAATTTCTTCTAGATACAATTGTAGATTGAATATTTATAATTTTGATAAGAATTTTTTTCCTTTAAGTTCAAAATGTTCAATTCCATTCATTCTGATTTTTAAATAATATTTATTAATTTTATCTTTATAAATTATTTTTGAATGGTCATTTTTAGAATTGAAACAGCCCTCAAAGGTCCTCTAATGTCACTTTTCATATGAAGTCTACTAGCACATTTTGAATTATAGAATATTGACAAAGCAAAATCTTTAAAATCTACATTGTATAAATTTTTAAAATTAACACAAGAATCTTCACAATAAATTGATGGATGGAAAAATGCAGTTTTGTATGCTTGCAATCTATTTGTGTTCATACTAATTTTTCAAAATTAGTATGAACAATTGGTCCTTAAGGGCATAATATCTTACTATCTTTTATTCATATAAGATTAGAACATAATAATACTATCATTGAAGCACATTCATAATTTATTCAAAGTGACAACTTAGAAATTAGATTTGAAAATTGGAGAACAAAAATAGAGGCTATGGAAAGCAAGTTTAAAGACAAAAATAAATTTACCTAGGCAAATCATACTTAACTCTAAAAGGGCCATCCATATTCTTGTTTGGTAAGATTGGATTTGTTTTCTATATTAAAGCACACCTTTTAAAAATTTGAAAATTTTCTCATGTAACAATATATTTTTGTATTAATTAAATTCATTTCTTATAATTAAAAACATGAAAATAAAAATTTATCTCAATTTTTGAAGGAATTTCTTTGTAAAATCATTGTAATTACAAAATCCTTAAAGAGTATGAAATTTTTAGTAAAATTGGAGGTTATAGTTATAAACATCATGGTTTGATTGGTAACTCCTTGATCTCTTACTAAAAGAAATTTGATAGAAAAGGGTGAAAGTGGTGAATTTTAACCCCTAAAGTTCTTTGACTATGTTTTCACCCGAAAAGCTCCCAAATTGCCATTTCTAGTACATGTATCAAATTTTAGAAAAGTAGAAAATTTGGACACATGTAATTGTAGGATCTTGTAGTAAGTTGATTTGAGAGGATGTGGGAAAACTTTCAGAAATGTCCACCATGTAGATTGCAAGATATTAGCAATTGAATTGACAAAAATCCTTTTCTTGGCCCTATGAAAAAACGGGCACCTACACTTCACAAGGTCACATATGTATGAAAAAATGTTCAAAATGGTAGTGATTCTTTGGATTCAATCTTCAAGTCAAGTTGGCTATATGCTTGAAAATTTTCAGATCATTTGGAATCATACAACATATAGGAAAAAAATAGTAAGTAGAAAAAAGTAGAAAATGATTCAAAATATAAAATTTTAAAGAATTTATATGGAATTAAGAAATGCCAATTCTAATGGTTGTAATGTTGACATCTTATGATTTTAATTTTTTCCAAAAATATGGAAAATCAAGTTTAATAAATGACTTCAAAGTTTATTTTAGACTAGAGAATCCATAACTGCCCACAAACTAAAACTCCTCATAACTTTCATCTCATTGATCAAAATGGAATGATTCAAAGCTTTTCATATACATCCAAATCTAGAAAACCTATTTCAATTTTTTCTAATTTGCCCAAACTACTTGCCCAAGAAAAAACAAACTACATGTCATACAATAACTTTTAAACCACTTTGTCAAAAATTATGAAAATTGTTGGGCCTTCAAGAAAAACCTTGTCCCCGATGTTGTATAAAAATTTCAAAGGAAAAAACCTAAAATTTCATTTGTAGTGAGGTGCCAAAATCACAATGTTGCCAAAAAACACCTCTTGGTCCTTTACGGGTTAAGCTTTCAAGACGTTGCCTTTGAATTGTCACAAAAATTATAACTTTAAACTCTAAAAGACCAACATATTTACATGCCCAAAACCTCTTCAAAATACTCATCTCCAACACAAGGTCAAAATCTTTATCAACATTTATTTATTCTTAAATCCACTTGTAGAACCCTTTGGTTAACTTACTCAAGTACATTGTCCCAAAATTTTAGAATGAAAATTCCCATCAATTGCAAGTTCAATCTCCCTAAACTTCAAATCTAGGCTTATCTAGCCTTTCTAAAGGGGGAATTTTGTCTTTCAACATTTTTAGGAAAAACCCATATGTCCTATAACTTACAATGCATTTGTTCAATACGTTGGAAAATGGATTGAAAACATATGTCACAAATTTTAACCAAAAAAATTCATATTCTTCTTAAGAAAAAACTATAAAGTAGAAGGTGGTACTAAATGAAAGAAAAACTAATCTGCTAATAATTTTTATAAGAAATTGAAATTTCTTACTTCTAATGGTGAGATCATTTTTAGAAGAAAAAAAATCAATATCCTTTACTTCTATTTCTATTTTTAAAATTTCAAAATTGAGAGCAAAAGAAGACTTTCTATATTTTTCTACCTTCATTGCTCGCAAAATAAATCTCCTCATAAGTTTACCAATGATGCTAGTGTGTGAGTATGTGAGCCTTAACCATATATATATATATATATCTTACAAATATTGAAGGTACTTAAAACATAAACACCTATAATATAGGTATCTATAATATAGTTACACTATAATCATGGAAGGTTTCTATAATATAGGCACCTACAACATACATGTATAGTCTTTAGACTTATGGGCTCACATTTCTAAGCTCACATAGTAGCAACCCTCTAACTTTTACCTCATTATTCAAAATTGAATGGTTCAAATGTTTTCAAGTGGATATCAAACTATACAATTCCAAAAATAAAATTAATATTTTTTTAAAATATTTTTTTGCTACCCAATTTGACATTGAAATTTTTAAAAAACTTCTAAATTTTGCAATATTTATTGGAATGAAATGAAACAAAGCTTCACATTCACATTATGATGAGTAGCATTCATCCTAAAAAATTCATGAAAAAATTCCAAATTCCAAATTTGACAAAGGCTAATCAAGTTTGCAAAAAGCCCAAAGTGGGCTCTTTAGTTCTTCAGGGATTACAATTTCTGGAAAAAAAAAATATGAAGGAATAAAAAGTAGATTGTTAGAACTACATTTTTTGATGAAACTCCTGGACATTGAAAATCAAGAACTATGTGAAATTCATTTTTGACCCTAAAACCATGCCCCTTAGTCAATTTTTTCTTTTATAGGGTTGAGAAAAAAATCCATTGAAATAGCATGTCAAATTTCCAAATGATTTGGCCTAGCATCTCATTCATTAGTATGGCATGTTTTGGGATTAGCTTTTTCAATGTGCATGTTGTATGTGTAAACATGTAGCTTTTTTGAAATTAGAAATCAGTGTAATAAATTATTATACATTTAATTTGTATTGGGGGGGGGCGTATAGTGAATGTATTTGCATTTGTATTGTATTCACAACAATACCATATACCATCATTGAAAGGACTATCAAAAGGACTATAGGATGCACATTGTAATTGCAAATAATTTTTGAAAAATTGCTAAATTAATGCAATTATTTTTGGTACCATATTAATTATTTGCTCAAAAAAAGCTAAGAGCACTCATTGGGGGTTAAACTACCATGCAAGACTTCCCCTTTCCACACAAAATTCCTACGAAGAACATCTACACTTCTATCCAACATAGAAAGATTCTTTGTCATTCATTGAGACACTTGGTGTTTGTGGCATCTTTCTAGGGTTAATTTAAAGTTTTTCTTGGTTTTGAATGTGAAAGCTTGAGTGAGGTTTTAGAGAGGCAAAGGCTCATGTTGATAACAATGTCAACAAGGGATAAGATGTTAGTAAGGTTTTGGATGTGGAATTGTAGACTTCGGCAAGTACTTGATGAAGCAAGAGCAATGTGATTGTCAAAGGCTCTATCTACTCCAACCAAACCTTAACCCCTAAAGGACCAAGTGTTCGTTCAACATACGCAAGAAATCTCGGCTAGGTTTCTACGAAGTCATTTTTGGTCTGATTTTCATGAAATTTGGATACAATGTGTAACTATTTACCCCCTTCTTGAAATTTTTTTTCCGATCGGGTGCCTGGATTAGAAGTTATGTTGCCCTAAATTTTGTGGGTAACTTCGGTAGCATGTGCAAAATTCTCCCTATGATTTTGAAATTGTGTGTATGTGTAGCTTACATGATTCAAGATGCAAATGTAAAAAAAATATACCATGTTTAGTGTAAGAATCTCATTCTAGAAGGAGTTTCAGTTTGTAGGTCTTGTCAAACAAGGTTGAAAAAAAAATTCATCTAACTTCAAACGTTACAATCTTTCAATCCATGTAGTCAAAGGTTCTAGATTTATTTCCACATATTCCCAAAGAAGTCTAGTACAAATTTGTACACTTGAATTTTGAAAAAAAAAATTTAATTTTTTTCTTGCTTCCCTAAAAAGTGACAGTTATTGACAATTTCTGTCCAAAATCTGCCTCGGTCCTTTAGGGGTTAACCGAGTTGTGTAGAGTGAATGCAGTTGTAGATGAGATTTGGAAACTCTGATTAAAAATGCAAGAATCCATGCCATAGTCTTTGTCCAAAGGAAAAAGCCAATAAAATGAAACAGAACTTACTCTTTCAAAAAGGAAAAAGCCATGATCATAAAAGGATCATGTTCGATCCAATCACGTGTGTACTGAATTGTTGCTGAAGCTGAAGCTGCTGGATTGAAAGCAGCCATGTGCCAGCAAATTTACAGACATTTTCTTTGTCGGTGACACTCACCATCTTCTTCCTGTAATTGTAATCAATTAAAAGTCAGACCCCCAAAACCTCAACCCCCAAAATGTTTTTGCCTATGTTTTCAACAAAAATGCTCGAAAACTGTCATTTCTAGTAACAGTACTGAATTTTAGGAAAAAAAACATTTTTGGACACATGTAACCGAAAGATCTTGTAGTATGCTGATCTGAGAGGATGTGGAAAAAAATTCAGAAATTTCCATTGTGTAGATTGTAAGATATTAGCGTTTGAATTGGCAAAAATCCTTCTGGGGCCTTGTGAAAAAACAGGCAGCTGCACTTCACAAAGCCATATTTGTATTTAAAAAATTACAAAATGGTGGTCACTCTTTGGATTCATTCTTCAAGGCAAGTTGGCTACATGCTTGAAAAAAATCAGATCATTTGGAATTTTACAACACATAGAAAAAAGATAGTACTAATTAGAAAATGATTCAAAATACAAAATTGTTAAGAATTTATTTATGGAATTGAGAAATGCCAATCCCAATGGTTGTAATATTGTAATCAACAATCATTGTACATGCTATGATTTTATTTTTTTCCCAAAATATTGGAAATTGAGTTAAGTAAAGGACTTCAAAGTTTATTTTAGAGTAGAGAATCCATAACTACCCACAAACAAAAACTCCTCATAACTTTTATCTCATTAATCAAAATGGAATTATTCAAAGCTTTCCATGTATATATAAATCTAGAAAATCAATTTCCAATTTTTATTTCTTAAAAAAAGAAATTAAGAAATACTTGGGTTGCCCAAAAATCAATGAAAATTATATATCATGCAATAACTTTTTAACCATGTAGTCAAAAGTTATGAAATTGTTGTGCCTTAAAGCTAATCCTTAGGCACATGTTTTGTGAAAAATTCAAAGAAAAAAAAAACATTTGTAGTGAGTTGCCTAAAATTGCTATGTTGCCAAAAAACACAGTTTGGTCCTTTAGGAGTTAAACCCCCAAGCGCCCAAGTTTGGACAAGCTTCTCATTGGTTGGATATGCCTCAATTATGTTGGATAACCTTACTATCCTCCCAAATTACAATCCATTGCACATGTCTTGAAAAAGTTGAAATATATATTTTTTTTGCCATAGCCCATGTGTGCAAAATTTCATATAAATTTCATAATCTAATTAGGAGATTATTATATTTAACCAACCTTTAAGTTCCCAAAATTGTTTCAGTGGGAACTAGAATATAAATGTAATTGTAAATGAGGGATCATTGAGGGCAAAGGAGCTGAAGTGGAGAAAGTTATTGTAGAGAATTGGAGAATGGGTTATGGATAGTGGATGTGCAAACGATTAGAATGATTCATCATTGGTATTGCAAGAATTTAGTATTTCTCGACAATGTATACAACGTCATTGATAATGCACTATGAAATATGTGAAATTATGTAGAATTATGTAGAATAAGCACCATTATAATAGATTGACTTTGAGGACCTTTGGATTTGGTAACATTTCTTTCATGATTCATACACAATAATCAAATTTGAAAAATACACCTTGAACAATGTTGTGAAAATACATGTTTTATACAAGAAGCATTCAACATGGGCTTATACAAAATCTTCTACTTGAAATTTACACAAGTTCAACTAAGTTTCTTTCATAAGTAATCAAAATTTATAGAAGGGTAGTTTAAGCTAGTGTGGCTACAATAGAAAATGATAAAAGATTGGGCCAAAGATTAAAGTTGCTTATGATGCCAAAAAAATACCAAATACATTGTTGTACACATTTTTTAAATTATATTTATTTACATAGACCTTTTTTCCACCAAGAACCTATCCACTTAAGCCATCTTTATGTTTGCTATCCTCCCTCCCCTCAAAACCCAATTATTCAAGACATATTAGGGATGCATCTTCTGCACTACTTTCTATTAATTATACAAAGACATGTCAATGCATGAATGCACATAAGTGTTGTATGCAACTGTACTTTTCATATCTGATTTTTCCAAATAATTCCCTATATATCAAATGAATTAATATCCTTCATTTCCTAACTCAATCCTAATTTTGCTTAGACTAAATTATTTCTATTTTCAAATTGTGGAAAACACTTTTGGTTCCCCTAGGACTTGAAGGGTTTCTCAAACAATTATATGTATACAATAATCTTGAGGAATTCTATTTCAAAGGTAGTAAGACTTATTCAACTAGCCCAAAGCCAAGAATCGACAAGCTCGTCCTATATACAAACAAAAGATGCACTACCCTTCATTTAAATTTAGACACATGCTGCTCAAAGAATTCCCCTATCAATGTAACAAAAAATAGAACAACCCTATTGTATAGGACTGAAGTAGAATCTAATTGCAATAGCTCAAGAAGAAGTTTGTGACAAATGAATTAGACTATATGTGAATTGTACAATTGCACATGCCAACCAATGTGGGGTGGAAGTAGATACAACAATCCATGTAGGATATGTATTAGGATATATCGGAGCTCATATGAAGTTAAAAATGTACTTACTACATTTGAGGCTAGAGTTTAGACCTCATTTTGAGCATAGTAAATCAACTTTTCTCAAAACTTGATGAACTTTCACTATAAGAAATCCATGTTTTTTGTGATGTTTGAAAAAACATACAAGAACATTTCTTTAGACATCAAAGGGCTTTGCGTAGATGTCTACTAAAATTAGTTATAATTGGCAAGCAAAAAAATGTCCTAAAATTGGAAAAACGTGCTTGATTTCAGCTTGTTTTTTTCTAATACTGTATTACAAAAAACATGATCTTCCAAGCTCCCAACAATGCAACACATGGATGCCACAATTATGCCACATAAGTGCCATATAGGCAAAGAGAGCCACTTGGGATTTTTTTCGTTCGACCTGTTCATGACATGGCAATGAGAAAAGTGACGTGCATGCCTAGTCAACACACTTTTATGTCGTTTGAGAATTTTATTAGTGCTTTTTGAGATGTCAACTTAGACGTCAATGTAGATGTCTAGATGTTATTTGACATATCAATTGGCGCACACCATATCCATAGGGCAGGGTCAATTAAAAATAATTATATAATAAATAAAATAAAATAAACAAGAAAAATTATTGAATTCAACAAGA
This sequence comes from Straminergon stramineum, assembly GCA_963920665.1. NCBI lineage: Eukaryota > Viridiplantae > Streptophyta > Bryopsida > Hypnales > Calliergonaceae > Straminergon > Straminergon stramineum. Next base: position 6,768,710 of record OY987265.1, read on the forward strand.
ATTGAAGAGAGAACTTACCATCTACTATCAATAGAATTTTTGATGGCAAAATGAAGGAATTACTTCATTAAAAGTTCTTGAAAACAAAAGGCACAGAGGAAGTTTTTATAATCCACTGACCATCCATGGTTAGACAAAGGATATGGGATAATTTGAGATGGGAGATCAATTGACTAACATTTGGATGTTGTTTCAGACATTTGAATGTTTTTTCAAACATCTACATATTGCTAAGAAATTTCATTTTGAACACAATTCTTACTTAACGGATCCCATACAGTTTGTTTCTCTTCCCACCACCCCACTTGTATAAATAGTTTCTCTTTTCATCCATATGTACATCCATGCATTTCCCTCTTTTGCAAAGCATGCCACATGGTTGCCCTTGCCCTAAATTTTTCACATCAAATTAGCTGATTTTACCATGAATCGTAGTAATTTTCACTAAGTTACCCACAATCCAAATGAATCTGCTCACTAATGTGGCACTCTATGTTTTTTTAGATGATCCAAAAAACACTAGTATGTATGGAATATGACTATTATCAACTTTTTGCTCTTTTACTTTGGGGGAGCCTAATGGTGCTTCACCCCTTTAGTTCCTAAGTCTTTTTCTCATCAAAAAACACTCAAAATTGACATTTCTAATACAAGAGAATTATTTTTTTGAATTTTTTATTCTTTTTGCATATTTAACTTTAGGTCCATGCACTCCACTAATAAGAATGTATGGAGGGAATTCCATGTACAAAGACAACATACATTGCACTCATAAATGCTACCTAAAATGTACACAATGCATTCTCTTTGATGTTAAATTCCTATTCATCGCAATTGATTCTTACTTCTAAATTGAATAGGGGTATCAAGGGAATCCATACTAATTAATTGACATTTCACACTATATAAATATCTACCTTTATTGTACATCAATAGTTTATGAAGTGTCCGGGAATGTACATCATGTTTCAAACATCTATAGTTTTCTACAATCAATCCCTTTAATTTTTTGGTTCCCTTGACCCCTAAAGTCCCAAAGTCCCTACGAGGGACTCTTGGGATTTTGGGTAGGCTTGTGTGATCTCAATTTCTAACATAATTTTTTGAAACTTTTTTTGAAGATGGGTATTCAGATTATCTTTCTAGGAATATAATTTTTATTTCAATTGGTGCCCGAAAGCAAAAGTTATGCTATCCTAAGTCCAAAAAGCAACTTGAGGGGCAACCCCAAAAAATCAATTTTTTTTTTTTTTTTTTAATTTCAATTTTTTTTCTCAAAGATTATTTTTTGTCTACATCTGAAGCTTTGAATCATTCTATTTGGACTTGTAATGAGAAAGTTATGGACAATCTTGTTTTTCGGGCAATCTAAGCATCTTTTAGAAAAAAATACTTAAAGAATCCATTTCTGAATGCAATTTTTACAATTTTTCAAAAAATTTTGTTAGACAAGGTTAAATTTGCTTGCTAGAACAATCTCACCATTGGGATTATTGTGATTCAATTCCATCTTAGAGCTATTAATGTTTTAGTTTTTCCTTCAATCTTGAACCTACTTCTATTTAATAATTTTTTAATGAGTGAATTTTTTTTTTTAAATTATTGAATCTTTTTGACAAGATTCTCAACTAAATTCTTCAACATAAAAAATTATAAAATCAAAATCCGTAGTCCAAAAAGTTAAAGTTAAGGTGATTTGAATCCAAAAAATCTAGTCAAGCAAGGTGTAAAAAAACTTGTTTTCTTCACTTTAAATGCAAATATCTTGCAATCTACATGGTCAAAGTTATTGAAATTTCTTCCACACATTCTTATACTAGTATAGTACAAGATCATATGGTTAGAGTGTTCTTTGATAGAAAAAAAGCCTTGGGAATTTAGGGGTTAATATCCCTATTCAGTGTATAAAGTTGGCCTCCTGATTAAGGTGTGTTATTTGATAGCTTAACATTTTGTTAGCATCATGTATTGCAAGTACGCCAAATGATGCCTATACCAAATATTTGTATTTATAGTGAACAAAATGGATCCCCCCCTTGAATGACTAGGAAATAACTAAATTTTTAATAGCTCTAAGGTGGAATTGAAACACATAAATCCCAATGGTGAGATCATTTTAGCAAACAAACTAAAACCTGTGGGGACTCTTTTTATTAAATTGTGAAAAACAAATTCAATATGTTATTTTTTCTATGATTGTCTCAAAAATAAGATGCTCCCAAACTTCACAATACTTAGAATCTAAAGTAGAATTGTCCATTATCGACAAAAGACCAATTTTAGACACCTAATGAATGATCCATTCCAATCTTTCCTTCAATATGAGATTTGGCCTATATTGGATTGTGTTAGTGGCCACAATTAGTATCTTCGGTGACTATGATGGAGTGATTAGTAACTACAATAGGAACTTCCACCTTTTGAGTGCAAATTCATTGTAAGAAGTGACTTTTCTAGACCTTCATATTGTAGCCATGTTAGGAAGTATTGTAATTGCTTTGGATGAATATGATGACTATTGCAGATACACTTTTGTTGGTTTTATAGTAGTCTACAAATTCTTTGAGGTCATGATGGGCAACTCACTTCAAAAATTCATAACAAATTTATATTCTATTGAAAAAATATAATTTAAATTGTTCTCACCATTTCTCACATATGTCTTTATGTGTGATTTTAAAACATTCATCACTAGCATGAAGGCAAACTCCAAATTCTACTGTTGATGGATTATTCTACTTTAAATGGAATGAATCAAAGATCTCTATGTAGACAAAAAATACTCTATAAGAAAAAAATTTAGAAAAAAATTAATGCAAATTTTTTTTTTTTTTTTTGTTGCTTGTTGAACTCCATTTTGCACTTACGGTGGCATAATTTTTGTTCTTGAGAATTGATTGAAATAAAAATTCTATTTCTAAAAAGCTAATGTGTTTTTTATCTTAAAAAAAAGGTGAAAAATCATGCCAAAAGTTGAAATCATAGGAATTCCCTGAATTTTCATTTGACTCTCAAGAAGATAATGGTCCTTGAGTGTTTAACCCCTCATCACCCAAAGTCCAAACATGTGTAAAAGCATCTTTGCTTTTCAAGTGCTATAAGCCTAAATTTCAGTGAAGTATGAAAATCTCAACCATACAATCTTGCAGTGTGCATGTTGTAAATGGTGTGAAACAAATTTGGGGTCATTTGACCATGATATAGATTGAAAGATTAGAATGTTTTAGACTTGAAAAAAGATGCTGAATTTTTCTTAAAAACACATTTAGAGGTGAAATTCGATTTCTAAACCTACTCAAATGAAAAAAAAATTAACTACAAAGTGATTCAAAACCAAAAGATAAACACTGTGGTGGAAAAAAACATATCATTCAATTGACTCATTGTGTGCAAAATTGTTTTGAAATGTCAAAAAACAGTGAAAAATGTAGCAAAAAATCACATCTATGGCTGAACCTCCCTTTACTAAAATGCTTCTCAGTCACTCATTACCTCTTGGATTGATATGAATTTTCAACCACACAAACTAGATTAGTATGTAAAACTTTTTCAATAAAATTGATTAAAAACGGACCACGTATGAAGAAGTTATAAGCCACGGAAGTTCACTGGAATGCAAAAATGTATGGATTTTGAACTTCAAATTGCTCCCAAACATTCAAAACAACTTGGATTGACATGAAAATTTTACCACAATAACTAGACCTTAAGAGGAACAAAATCCAAGAATTTTTTTTGAAAAAAATGTTTAATGAAAAAGTTACAAGCCCCGAAGTTGCAGCCATTAGAATGCAATGTGGTGAGCTCAAATTGAACCTATGAACTTCAAAGGGCTCTCAAAAACTCAATACATCTTGGATTGATCTGAAAATTTTACCGATGAAAATTGACTAATATGCGCAACTTTTCCTACAAGTTTTTATTGAATTCGGACATGAAATGCAAAAGTAACAACACTTTGAATTTGACTGCTAGATAATGTGAGGACACTTTTTGTCCCCTTGGACGAGGGATTAAGTAGTGTATGGTTACATACTCCCAAATTTTAAAGAAATCACTTATTCACTTCAGGAACCTTGAAATCACTTCCTATTGGCTTCATTATTAATTTTACATGTTTGATAGAAAAATTGATCTTCTTTCATATATCTAGAGGATCAAACTAGAAATTATAGCAACAATAGGGTTGGTTACATTACATGAAACATTGATGTTGTTGTTGTACATGGGTCATTGAAGAACAACAACAATAGTAAGGTAGGAGGACCATGAAGCGCCCAATTTAAGAGCTTGAAATTACTATGGAGAAGTTAAACTTCTTGAAATATTTTTCAATAAACTTTTTGTGAAAGAAAAATGTGATTGGCATCTAATTCAAGTTGTTTCATATTTTTTGGTGCTTTGTGGAGTTAGTTATGAATTTTTGAAGTTGAAACACACCAATCACTAAAAGGCATCCACACCTATTAAAATGTACACTATTTGTAAATTGTTGGTGTAATGAGAAAAATGTACAAATAGTGTACATTAAAAAATTTGACATTTTTTGGACCCAAGCACTTTATGGACCTCCTAAATTAATCCCTAGTGCTCTTTAAAATCAAAAACAATTTTGGACTATTTTGGTGGCCTAAAGTAAAGTAGTAAAATCCAATGTTTTGCATGCATGGATCTCACTCATGGCCTGCCTTGAAGCCCTTAATTTTTTTATGTCTTTGCAATACAAATCAAAAATGAAATTCTTGAGTTAGAAGTTCTTCCAAATGCATACAAAATTACTTACAACTCTTTTTGTCTAAGAATGAGATTCTTCAATTAAAAGTTTTTCTAAATGCATACAAATTTAGTTACCAATCTTTTTGTCCAAAGTGCTCTTGTGTTGGTGCAATTTCAAGAGTATTTTAGAGCCAAGGAGCTTTACCGGTTATCTCCTTAACCCCTAAAGGATCAAGGCCTTTTCTCCATCAAAACACTCAAAACTACTTCTTCTATTGTAAAGAGTGAAAGACTTAAGAAATAGTTTTTTTTGCATATCTAACCATAAGATCTTATACTAGGTTGGTATAAAAATGTATAAAAGAATTTTCAGAATCTTTAACTACATAGATTACAAGATATTTACATCCAAAGTGAAGAAAACAAATTCTTTTGCAACTAGCTTAACTAATTTTTTGGGCTTTGAATCTTCATAACTTAAATTTTTTGTATTATGGATTTTGATTTTCTAAGTTTTTATGTGGAATGCTTGAGTAGAAGTAGGTTCAAGATTGAAGGATAAATTAAATCGTTAATAGCTCTAAGATGAAATTGAAATACAATAATTCCAACAGTGAGATTGTCCTAGCAAGCACACATAATCCTCTCTAATAATTTTTTTAGTAAAGTATAAAAATTTCATTAAAAAATGAATCTTATAAGTTATTTCTTCAAGAAGATGTTTAGATTGCCCAAAAAACTAAGATTGTCCATAGCTTTGTCATCACTAGTCCAAATAGAATGAATCAATGCTTCAAAAGTAGAAAAAAAATTTAGGAGAAAAAAATTTAAAAATTGTTTGTGATTTTTTGTGTTACCTACATCCAAATTGATCCTTGAGGGGACAAGCACTCCTTTAAGGGTTAAGGACGAGATCCATTGCTAATTGATCGAATATCATGTTTGAATTGAATGCAACCTATTAGGTTTTGTTTGAATATCAATCCTATATTTTTATTACTTGAAACTATGAATTGTATATTACTACAAGAAATTGCAATTTTTTTTGTGAAAAATTGCAATTGTTATCATTTTGTTGCAAAAATGGAAAATAAATAAGTAAAAATAGCAAAAACAGTCCAAATTATTTGAAATTTTCTCAAGAGCTACAAGTAGCAATGAAGATTAGTGTGAAAATTTTTTAATTGATTATTTTATTTTTTCCACCTAAAACAACCATGGTAAAGACCTTGAAAGTCAAAATTAGCTATCATATCAAATTTATTCTTTTATTTACCTTGATGTATAAAACTTTGATATTTTTTGCTATTGGAAAATTTTCTTCTCTATATATTCTTTTTTTCAAAAAAATTGTGATTTTTTCAAGTCGTAGGTAGAAATAAAATTATATGAATTACAATATATATTAAAATAATCCAAATTTTTTTATCATAAATGATGGTTGGTATGAAAAACTTCATTTTTTAATTTAAATTCAAAATTCGTTTTGAAAGGAAAGAATATGAATGAAAAACACAATATATTGTATTATTTGGTTTTTAGCACATCCAATTGCAATAATTCTTTCAATTTTTCAATATTTTCAAAATTTCAAGATGAAGTAGAAAGAGAACTTGTCAAGCTTCATTTTTGAAGTTTAAATCAAATACCAAAATGGGGTCATATTGAAAGTTACAACAAGTTTGACCAAAGCACATCCACTCCATTGTGAATGTGTGGACCTCTAGTGGTTAACCTAAAGTTTATTAGCTTCTCAGTCAACCTGCCTTCCTGAGAAGACACGTGTCCCTGTATCCAAAATCAAAGAAAACAAACGTACTGAAATTACAGACAACCCTCAAATCTATGACTTTTGTAGATTCTAAGTTAACTTCTGAGTAAAGGAAGAGCAAGCCAAGTGGTAGGATGAGGCATGGAGAATTTAAGGGAATACCACTCACACATGACATGACATAAAGGAACCAATAAGCTTAACCCCTAAAGGATCGGGGGTGTTTGAGCAAAGCTCTTGTTTTCTTGACTAGCTCTTGTAACAAGCATAATTTTTCAAATGTGATATGATTTTGATCACCACCGTTGAAATGTCAAAAGATTTATGTATCTTTCGTAGGAGAAAAAGATCAACAAAATTGCACAATTTTTGAGAAAATGCCATTATTGACAAAATTGATGAAAGATATCCTATTTGGCAGAACTTTGTACATGCGATGAAATTGGAATGTTGAAATCGGAATGCTCAAAAGTGATCCCAAAACTCTGATTTTTTTCCACAAGTACATATCATCATGATTTAGATGTGTAATTTTTTTCAATTCATTTTGAGGTGTGGAGAAAAAGATAAGAGGATGTATGAGGATAGCCCAAAGTACTATTCCTATTCTCAAAAAATTCACCAAAAATCGCTCACTCAATCATTTCTCAATCAGATTCTACCGATGGATTCAACAAAAAAAATCATCTAGGGGCTCTTTGTTGGTCATGGACTATTAGTGAGGTTCACATTCCAAATTTTCTACAAATATAGTTGTAGAAGTCATGTGGTGGCCTTATGGTCCTTTAGGGGTTAAGTTATAGGCACACCCCAAATTGCACCCTTCCTAAAACCACCATCAACACCATGTATACATCTCCAAAATCAATATGTACTTGTGTTGAAGAAACAATTCGTGAACATCTACCTCAGAAAAATTTGATTCTTCATTACTTTTGTCTATAATTTCTAAATGTCACATTCTTTGGTGTGTTAGAACCTCCTCAATTTCACTTGCCCACAAGAAAATATGAGAATTTGACACAATAATAATAACAATGGAATAATTAGGAACTAAGTACAATAGCAAAAAGTGATAGTTTGGGGGTACCTCCCATATGACCACCTACTAGTTGCAAGACAAATTCCATCACTTTATTTGCTCCTATTCAACAACCATTTAGTGAATGAATTAAAAAAATCCTTTTTTTAGAGGTGAAATCACATGATTTGTGTACTTTACAAAGAATTTAGATTTCTTGAGAATTTTGGAAGAAAAAGTAAAGGAAAATCATATCAAATACAAAATCACCTCAAAGAATTTGAAAACTTCACCATGGGTGCATGTTAGAGTGTCAAACATCGTAGCTCAAATAAAATTTATGTGTCAATATATAAATAAAAATCATTAGATATTGGAAATGTACTTGTGCTTGAAGTTAGAGAAAAAACTAAAGTACATGACCTTCATTTCATTAGTTGAGCTCAAATTTAGAAAATCTCAATTTTTATAGAGAAATTTCAAATCTAAAGCTAGGAGCAACACATTCCCCACATACACTAGAATAGCATATTTTGTGATCATTTTTTGTTGCATCTTCTTGTGTTGAAAGGTCAAAAATAATTGCATGAGGCAATTTCCAACATCATCCAAAGCAACTTCCATTCAAACAACTCCTAAAACAAGATTTGAAAGTAAAATGCTTTGGAATCATCTTCTACATTATATTGATTGAAGTCATCCAAAATCCACGTCCTAGTGTTGGTGGTGGTTAAAGGATTTAAATTGTTAATGTGTTGAGGGGTATAAGAATGTACATTTTAGGATCAAGACAACAATTTTAAAAATAGCTGTCAAAAGTTTTAGGGCTAGTGTAGTGTTGCATGAAGAAATATTGGACAATACATAAGGTAAGATGACTCATAGTCATTTCTTGGGTTGACCAATGCATATATTTTGAGTAAAGCCATCATAAGTTGACCAAATTTGCATGGCACAGTAGGCATGACTAGTGAAGACTTGTTGGGGGAGACATTTCTTATAGGGCAAACTCCACTTTCATCCTTAGATCTTGTTTAGGCCTGACAATGGATTAATGGGTTGCTTTCTTATCAAAGCATTGGCTTGCCTTTAACTCTTTGAGTTGACATGCCCTTAAAAAATTTGAGGTTCATTTGGATGTTATATTAGCATTATCAGGAACGACCTTGAAATTCTAATAAAGGTAATAATAATCTAATTTCTAAAAGCGTTGTAGAAATGACCAAGCCCTAGGAGGTGACGTCCATGGGTTGAAATATAGAGAGTTAGTAGGCAATTTTCCAACTTAACCACCTCAATTGTGGGGGATTTCTCACAGGCTGGCCCTTGTCTCTTCATCTGGGCCTAGCAAAGGGTTAGAATTGGCAATGCTATCAAATTGATTGCATTATTGATTATAGTCTTGCAATGCATTTGATTTACACAAAGAAAATGGTATGTCTATAAAAGCTTGATTGTGTTGATCATATGTGGTAATAGTGACCTTGTAGTACTTGGAGGTATCCAAATTTTCCCAAGTGTGTCATACATCTCCTTTGACTTGTACTTCATTCTTTGGAGGACATTATTCTTTATAAATGGGATAGTTGATTCAAGGATGGAAGAAGTGTGCAACTCAAAAAGTGTATAACATCACCATGCTATGCCAATATCTAAGTTATTGCAACCATGACTTGCTTACGTGGCCATGTCTTACTATTGCCTATACCTTAGCCTAACTTCAAAAGCGTCACTAAATTTATTGCAATTGACCTTGAACACCAATATATTGCCACATAATAGACTATAAAGTATATCCCAAAGGTTCCCCTTTTCCCTCAAAAATTGGACATTTTTCATCTTGACATGATGCAAGTAATCATTGTTTGACCGAATATCCAATATAGTCTATGGCCTTGTCAAATTTGGAATTTGAACATTTTGAGACATTGTTAATGTTTTCTATTTCCTTTGAAGGTTCAAATTTTTTCTCTCTAGCGACATGCTATTTGCTTACACAACAAAGGCTTTAATTATATGTAGGCTTGTGCAAATATGTGTTTCTATATTAGAAAATAGTGAAATTATTCTAAACTATGGTGCAAAAGCTTTGCTCCAAACCCTTCATTAAAGGATTTGGACCAAAAGAATAAATCTTAGCATTGGCAAAATCTTTCCATATCGTAAATATGAAAATATTTGATTAAAATTTATTCAATTATTTTTATTTTAGAACAAAAAACTCAATTTCTAATTTCATTTATTTTGGATAATGCAAAAAGTCACAAGAGTCATGGAACTATTTTCATTCATAGGTATAGATAGTATATGGAAAATCTTGATGAAAATATGATTATTTATCCACAATTGTATAAATTCATCCTAAAGACAACAATGCCATGTTGAAATTGTATAGCAATCTAGTAATGTTATCCATTAACCCCTAAATGCCCAAGGCACCAAATTCTGGTGTTTTGAAAACTTTGAAGTTAAGTAAAACTCAACCAAATTGCTATTATTATTAGTTTATATTTTTGGAGAATAGACTTTGAAGTCTAGTTTTAGGATCAAAAAGCTGATCTGAAAAATAAAGGATTATGATTTTTCTATTGAAGATTTTGTGCAAGGATACCTAGTGCAATCTTGACTTCCCGTAGTGTTGCAGGGTCTTGGAAATGAGCCTCAAATACACTAGATCTTGGAGGCAAAATCACATTAGAAATTCATTTAAAAAAATTGTAGAATAGATTTTGAAAAGTCGTAAATTGATTGAGGTTGTTCATGCTAGGCCCTATAACCTCATAATTTTTTAGTGACCAACTTTTTAGAGTTGACATGCAAAAAGTGAATTGAAAAATTTTCATAGTTTTTACACCCTCATGATCAAATATTATAATCTTTCAATCTGTAAGTGATATTGTTATCTTTTCTTTTCCAATTTGATCTCTAACATGTCTAGTTTGAATTTGTACGGTTACAATTCAAAAGAAATTGGTACAACTTGTGAAAATGTTGACTTTTTGTTCAATTTAGAGCAAATTTCAAGGAGCTCCAAACATGCCTTGGGCATTTAGGGGTTAAGAAACGTCGAATTCATTAGTAATTAGCATTTAACCCCTAAATGCCCGAATGTTCTTCATCCAAAATTAACTCCAAACTACTGTTTCTAAAATAAAAGAATAATTCTTTTTAGATTCATTTAAAAAAAATTTAACCAGAGGATCTTGTTAATTGCTATCAAAGTAGTCTACCTTCTAATTTTCAACAATTGACTATACAAATTTTGAGATATCTCCAATCAAAGTTCAATTTTTTTTATTTTTTAAATTCCGTAGGAAGAATGATTTTGAGGGACAATATCTCCAATTTTTATTTATTTTTTAATTCTAATTTTGACCAAATGAAAATATGAATAGTAACAAACACGCATGCGAATTTTCTTAAGGATTGGAGCAATGGAAGATTGTTTTCAGAGCCTTGCAATCAAGTGAGGTACATTGGGTCATTGGGGAAACAAAAATTTCACTTGACAACCCCTTGCCCACTTGCATACCTATGGAATTCTTTTCTTCAAATGGCCTTTGATTGGCTAGGCTTCTCTCCTAAGACAATCTATGGTGAGCATTTCTTGGAGAGTTTGACTTTGAAAAATCACCCAAGGTGGATTTCTTGTCCTTATCAAAAGTTTATTCGGCTATGGAAAGACAAATCTACATGAGAAATTGAATAGAGGGTTTCATTTTTATTATAAATGTGGGTAACCTTGAAGGTAGGTAGCAACCATAATTTGGATGATTGTCCATTTAGGGGTTAAAGAAATATTGTTTGACCTTCAAACAAATTTTCATATTAAGAAGTAACCTTGCCAATAAGGTCCCACGGTAGGTACCTCCCAAAGCATCTGTAGAGAATTCCTAAATTTATTTGTTCCAATTTTGTTGCATCTTATTGACAATTAACTTCTAGTGGAATAAGTTTTAGATCCATCAAAACTAAGTTTTGGGGGGCCTCTAAAACTAATTTAACCCCTAAAGGTATTTGACTATGTTTTCACCAAAAACGCTCCAAAACTGTCATCTCTAGTACAAGTACCAAATTTTAGAAAAAATGAATTTTTGGACAAATGTAACCATAGGATCTTGTAGCACACTGGTTTGGGGGGATGTGGAAAATTTTTCAGAAATTTTCACTGGTTGGATTGCACGATATTAGCATTTGAAGTGACAAAAAGCCATTTTTTGGCCCTGCGAAAATCCGGGCAGCTGCACTTCACAAGGTCAGATCATTATGGAAAAATGTCCAAAATGGTTGTAACTCTTTGTATTCATTCTCCAAGTCATGTTGTCTACATGTTTGAAAAATTTTAGATTATTTGAAATTGTACAACATATAGGAAAAAAATAGAAAGTTGAAAGAAGTAGAGAATGATTCAAAATACTAAATTGTTAGGAATTTGTTTATGGAATTGAAAAATGCCAATTACAATGGTTAAATTGTTGTGATAAACAATCTACACCTCACCTTTTTATTTTTTTCCAAAAATATTAAAAATTGAGTTAATTAAAGGTCTTCAAAGTTTATTTTAGAGTAGAGATTCCATTACTACCCACAAACTACCCACAACTAAAACTCTTCATAACTTTCATCTCATAAATCAAAATGGAATGATTCAAAGCTTTTCATGTATATATAAATCAGAAAAATAAATTTAAAATTTTTATTTTTTAAAAAAGTGATTTTTAAAGAAGTTTTTTTTGCTGCTCGAGCTACCTGCCAAGCAATGAAAACAACATATCATACAATAACTTTTTAACCATGTATTCAAAAGTTATGAAAATTGTTGGGTCTTAAAGCTACTCCTCAGACACATGTTGTGTGAAAATTTCAAAGAAAAAAAATAAAAATTCCATTTGTAGTGAGTTGCCTGAAATTGCTATGTTGCTAGAAAACACCGTTTGGTCTTTTAGGGGTTAAAAAAGTATAGTATTGTTTTGAGATGACCTGCCCTAAACTACCTTGTGATGGTGGTGAAGTACCCAAACCAAATGGTGTGGTTGTGGGTTTGATATGTGGTGACGACAGGTTCTTTACCTTGTCTTGTCTAAAATCAACCTCTCTTCATGACTAAAACCCCTTGCAATGTGTTTCCTTAGCACCCTTGTTTAAAAAATAGTAAAGTAGCAAGCTATAAAATATGAAATACTTGTAACATAACAAAGTTGCACAATGTGCTTGAGGTGGACTTGTCTCATAGCTTTTGAAGTAAGGTAGTTTGCTCTTATTGTGACCATCTTCTTTAAACAGTGCAATAGGTCCCTTTGAAATGGACAATCAATGGTTCTAAAATGGATTGCCACAAATGTTAAAGCATAGTTAAGATTTGTCAATTATTGATTCATACTTTGCCAATGGATGGAATAAGAGTCAGAGAGGGTCCATTTCAAAGCCAGGGAGTGTCCATTTAATTTTTCCAAATGAGAATTGATTGTCCAATAGCCTTCTTACAAATGTTAAAAGAATTTAGGGTCCGTTTAAGTTTAGTAATGGTTGCATTTAAGAACCTTGTATATTACTTTTGGAATGATGAAGTGCTTGTTTTTGGTCAAGCCATATCTTTTTTCAGATTGCGTGTGTGTGGGTTTTGCAAGGCCTATGATCAAAAATAGGTGCCTACCACAGAATTCTTTGAAAATTCATAAGTAATTCAAAAATGCTCCGAAAAATATGAAACCACTTGGATTAGCTTCCACATCAATTTTTCTTCAAGTGAAAAATAAGGAAAAATAATTCCGTGCATCTAAGAACCATCGAAAAGGCCGACCAGCCCTTAACCCCTCACCGCTAAAGGCTCAAATAGCTCCAAAAATAGCATTCCTTTTGAAGTGTTATAAATATAAATTTTAATAAGTTATAGAGATCTCAACCGTACAATATTGTAGTGCACTTGTTTTAGATGGCTTGCAACAAATTTGGTGTCATTTGACCACATAGATTGAATGATTATAATGATTTAGTGTTGAAAAAGAATGCTGAAATTTTCCCAAAAATACATTTGGAGGTGAAATTCGGTTTCTAAATCTACTCGAATGAAGAAACTTTAAACTAATAAGTGATTCAAAATCAGCATACAAACACATTGATGAAAAAAAATATCATTTAATTGACACATTGTGTCTACAAAATGGCTTTGAAATGTCAAAAAGCAGCAAGAAAAGTTGCAAAAAACACATCAAAAACAGAATCTCCTCCTACTAAAATGCTTCTCAGTCACTCATAACTTCTTAGATGGATATGAAATTTTGTACACACAAACTAGACAAGTATGCGCAACTTTTCCAAAAAATATTATTGGAAACAAACATTGTATGAAGAAGAAACAAACCGCTAAAGTTCACTGTAGTCCAAAAATGTGGGGATTTTGAACTTCGAATTGCTCCCAAACATTCAAAACAACTTGGATTGGCATAAAAATTCTACCACAATAACTAGACTTCAAGGGGAACACAATCCAACAAATTTTATTGAAAACGAACATTATATGAAAGAGATACAAGCCCCCGAAGTTGCAGCCATCAAATGCAATTTGGTGAACTTGAATTGAACTTGTGAACCTCGATTGGCTTCCAAAACTTCAGTACATCTTGGATTGATCTGAAAATTTTACCACACAAACTAGAAGAGAGAGCGAAACTTTTCCAAAATTTTTTATTGGATTTGGACATCGGATGCAAAAGTTACAACACTTTGAATTTTACTTGAGGACACTTTTTGTCCCCTTAGGTGGTGAGGGGTTAAACGGTCGCTTTAAGAGCAGACTACTTTAATGAGCTCATGAAGCCAAAATTACAGTAAAGGGTGAATGTTTTTCTTTTGATTATACACTCATTTGTGTAGGTTTTTGAAATATCATATATTATATCAAATGCATTCTTTGCTAATTTGGCACACTTTTAATTATTATGGTTTTAAAGATTTATGAGTATCCAAAATTAAAAACCTAAAGAATATCTTTCGAGAGTGCATTTTGGACCAACATCCGTGGTTTAAAGGCATTATAAAATTTTCAAAAATTCAAAAAGGGCAAAAGGTGATCCTGTCTAATGCAAATTTTTAGACATTCAAAATCATTTTGCCATGATTTCGTTAGCGACATCTCATTGCCATCAATTGAAATTGTTATGATTGGTTTATTTTATTTTAATTTATTACTGAAAATTTTCTTTAACATTTTTTGTGTATGAATTTTGGTTAAATGGTTAAATTTTGAGAATATTATATTTGTAGTTGATTTTACTAATTTTACTAATTTTGTTTTATATATGGATTTTTTTCTCTATGTGCCCATGGTCCTCAAAGTAGAATCCTCAAATGCAACAAATTGTACATGTATTTCATGATTTCACCAATAAGACCATGTAAGCATTTTGTTGTATAAGTAACATTCATGTTTGAAGTATGGTACATCTCAACTCATTGTAATAAACTTCAATTTATTTGATATTGATAGGTTCTATTCTTCCAAGGTTAAGGAACAAATTATTCTCCCTACATTGATTTTCCTAATAGTGCATGTGACACTAATTTATCAAAGTCACAAATTAAAATAAAAAATTTAGTGACACTAATTTGTAGGTGACATTCATCCCTAATGCTCTCTTACAATTTGAGTTCCAAAATTTAGAGGGGTGCAGTAAGTGGTAGAAGTAGCCATATAGGTGTGAACAAATATAGGGTGCCAAAAAAACATTGGGGCAAAAAATTACAATTTGATTGATTATACTATGTTGTATGTAAAATGTCATTGTGTATATTGTAAATACTATAGGGTGTAGAATAATGGAATGCATTAGGAAAAAACTAGAGTTAAGATACCCCTTTTTTTTTTTATTAATTTAGTGGGACAAATGTCTCAACTATGGGTTTAGGGTTGGCATTAAATCCCACATTTACATGACATTGTCTTTCTATTCTAGATTCTTTAAGCTCTCATGATTTAACTTGCATACCAATGTTAGTTGCCTTAGTTTGTGAGTAAGTAACCAAATTCTCACATCAAGTTGTCCCCATGATGGTATATTGGACTTGCCTAACAACCTAAGCCCCCAAACCACATACATTGTCTATACTTGCTACTTTATATGCTAATTTCTTCACAAAGAGCTATGTATCTCACAAAAAGTTGAGAATGCTTTTAGGCTACATGATCACAAAACTTTGAAATTGAAAAAATGCTTGAATCTTCTCTCTTCAGTTATAAAAGGGCTCACATTTTAGCCTTCCTTTGTTGATTCTACAAGCATTACTATTCTCTAGAAAATAAGCTTGGAACAAAGCAATTTTGTCAAAGATGGCTTCCACTTACTCAATCTACTTGAAATTTTCAGGTTTTGTTTGTATTTTTATTCTTTTTGATATATCTTTTGGACTTCTTGAAATATTTTCCAGTAAATTTTCCTTGAAGACAAATGGAATTGGCATCCAACCAAGTTGTTTCTTATTTTTTAGAGCTTTGTGGAATGAAATGAATTTCTAGACGTTGGAGTGCTAAAATGTTAAGAAGCCTCATAATTGTGAACCCTAAACCATACACCTAATTCTATACTTGTGAGAAGTGCCAAAAAATTGAACCAATATAGCATATGATATATTTATTGCGATTGGGAATTACAATTAATGTATGCCCTTCCTTTAATGAACCACATAAGAAAATTATATAATGATAGGATGCAAAATTAATAATAGACAAAAATAATACTCCCCATTAAATACTTGGTGTTCACACCTATATTCTAATTTTTTTAAGATTGCAACCCCCCAAGCCAAAAATGCAAATAATGCACACTTTTGTATCAAGTTTCTTCAACAAATTGAATTATGACCAATACTAGTTGTAACTACTATGATATCTTAATTTCACCTTCATCTAGAATACATACAAAAATTTCAAACTCAAATTCTTCACTATTTGTAAAATCTACACACTTGAAGTAGATAGTATTTTCTTTCATTGTATATGTATAGGAGTATCTCAATTTCAAAATTCAATGACAATTAGAAGTTGTTTAATTTAGTTTGAATCACTTTTAGTATGATGTCAATGCTAAGGTGGGAAGCTATTATACCAAAAATTAAAATTTGAATCAACTTTATAAAATACTTATGCACCTTGCATTACTATGATCCTATTGAAAAGAATAAAACATCCAAAAACATCAATGAACTCATAAGATTTTTTAGGATGTCTTTTTCTAAAATGTTTAAGGATGCCTTTTTCTACAAATGGGGGATTATTGGATCGTAACAATAAATCAAGGAAAAAAAACTTTTAAAATGTTTAACAATATCATTGTTCTATGTTGCAAGGTGATTTTTTTTCAAATTTCTCTTGAAAAAAAATTCACAAGTGTCAAAAGAAGCACCAAGTAGAAATTCCTCAAAATTCCTTCAATATTTACAAAAATTGACTTTTTGAAGCCAAATCACATTAAAATAGAAATAGAAATGCATCCAAACTTGCATTTGAATGCAAATAATATTTCTAGATTTGTATTGAAAATGTGCATCCCAAAATGTACATTTTTTGTAAAAAAAATCAAAAGTCAATCTACAGCAATTGATCAAAATCTCAAAAACTACAATTTTGTTGCAAAGAATTTAAGGGTTAATTAACCAAAGTCACACTATATGGAATTAATGGAGGTTGAGACATTGTTGCAAAAGCTACATTGTACCAATATCCACAAGAATAATATTTTTTAATGGCACTCATTGAATAGGTGACACTAATTTATCAAAGTCACACTATTTGAAATTGAAACATGTTAAAATATTGTTGTATTGTAACAATTTCCATAGAATTAAAAGAATGAAGAGTGACACAAATTTTCCCTCACTATGATTATAAATTAGTGTACTGAAAATTGAGTTAATTAAATAGTGTCATACTTGCAACAAACCATGTTGCATAAGAAGCAGAGTATTTCCTCTAGTTTGTTAGAATTGGAAGTTGAATTCTATAGTGCTTTCAAATTTGAATGAAAATGTGACTATGACGCCACTTTCAATATATTCGCACAATTCCACTAAAATGGTGCAATGGATCCTAAGCCAGAAAGGAAATGCAATGACTTACACATATAAGAGGGAAATGGACAAGGAAATTTGATTTGAATAGACTACAATATTATAGACAAAAAACCATTTGAATTCTAGTTTGCACATCTATTGGTAAATCGAGCTAATATAAATGTTAAAATATTGACTGCAATATCATCAATTTAACGAAATTGTCATTCCATTAAGATAAATGATATCATGACATTCAATAGGCCATGACATTATACACTCAATATAATAGTTGGTAAAATAGTGTCACGTTTATAATTTTATAAATGATACTACCTATAAACATCTTTATAAATGATGTCATCCTAATCCACTTCTCTATTATAGGCAATATTTACAATAATTATAAACCCACTAATTTATACTAATCACAATACTAAATCGCAAAGTCTATATTGATATTTATAACACTTATTGGACATTCACTCTAATTTCTAGTAGAATATGTATTTGAATTTAGGTCTCAAAAATTGATGTGTAGGTTTAAATCACTTGAATTCTATATTTCATCCATCTATAAATATTTAAACAAAATAGTGAAACTAGGTTGCCTTAACAATGAGGACAATACTTATTGGACATTCACTCTAATTTCTAGTTGAATGAGAATATGGGTTTAGATCTCCAAATTGATGTACAAGTTTAAACCACTTGAGTTTTATATTTCATCCACCTATAAATATTTGCACTAAATAGTGAAACTAGGTTGCCTTATCCTAAGAAAGTTACTTTACTTTACAAAGCCATCAAAATCAATTCTTTCTTCTATAGACATTTCCATTTGTACATATTGAGGTTCATCAATCCCAATTTCAACAACACCTAATTCAAAAATAATACATTCTTGAACGATAACAATAAATATTTATATGGTGTCAAATGTAGATAAATTAGTATGGGACAACCTAATTTCACTATTTAGTTTAAAACCAATAACAACCAATCCCAACCACTCACCAAATGACCAAATCGCATTGTAAAATAATAATTATGTAATAAACGGAATTCATGGCCTTATATCAAAGTAGGCACATTCCCTAAAGATTTGGTGTAAATGTCTCATGATCAACATTTAATATCAATGACACAAAATACATGATTGTTTGAGTGCATTTTTTAGTTCCGTGAGTGGGACCTCCATTTGAAGGAAACTCCATGAGCAGCAGGGTAAGAGAATCCCCGATTGGTGACGAGCGCCGCGGCTGCGATCCGAATCGAAACGTGGCGCACAACCACTAGCGAACCCCACCCCGAAGTCAAACCCGATCATAGCCAGCATCTAGAAACAAACGGGAACCCACCCCAGCAGTCCCCCAACTACGAAACTACCAGCTAGCTACGGTAGGCTCGCTTCCAGCACACGAGAATCGTCAATTCCAGAGCGTGACCTGAAGGCACCGCTAGACAGAATTGAAGCCTAGAGCCCAACGCAACATGTATAAAACTTAATAAACCGCCGTGCCGTGCCTGCAATGACGGCGTTCACAACTCAGGGGCGCGTAGATTGACGAGGTACAAGCAAACGGGACCCAGCCCCGGAACTGCTTCTCTTTCTGCAACAATGATACAGTTGCGGCCCCACTAGCTCCCCCGCAACCCCACCAAAACAGTTGAGGTTCTTGAAGTTCAAACGCATATATCCAACATAACTCGATCCTCCGCTTGGGAGCACCACTTGTCCCTGCCTGGTCCATCGTCGCCTTGGATCGTGTGCCTGCAGGGCTGCAGGGCGCTGTAACTCACTTTAGCCTCACTACCGATTTGCTTGTTCGTGACAAGTTGACAACGAGATTCCAGGGCTCTCGAATCAGCTTGCGGCACCAGGGAAGAGAGTAGCCATTCCTTTCCTTTGGGTTGCGGGGCCATGTCTAGCTAGCTACTGCTTATTACTTGACTCTCTGGCTTTCCCCAGCGCACGTTTTGCGTCGCCACTCCAACCAGCTGCGCGCACTCGTTGCGACAGCGAAAGCGAAAGCGGCGTGGGATGAGATCGCTCTTCACCACGTGGAGGTTCTAGTGAATCTAGATACGCGGGAGCTCTGGGATAGTATTATGTCTGTTTGTGGATATTGATCTTCGAAGGTCGTTGCGGCTACTTTGATGTGAGGTGGTTTGTTGAGTAGGTTCAGTACGTGTGAAATGAGTATCCTGGGGTTGCTCACGGAACAAGAGTAGATTGAGGTCGTCGCCTGGCGGATGTTATAAATTCCGGGATCTCACTGTGTCTGGTGGACTGTCTCTGAGGTTTGGAAGGGACATTCTGTTTTGAGCACATCTGAGTTGTTTCTGGAGTTCCAGATTGTTGTATCACATTTTCGCTTTCAAGCGGTCATAGCAATCCGTGTCCATTTTTCCCAAAATAGAGTGTCGGTTCGAGATCGGACTTACTGCAACTTTTTTGTCTAGTTGTTTCCTGTTCCAAAGTCACGGAGTGTGACTTCCTGAACGTTTCTCTGTGCACTTCTAGCGTTTCCGGGAGCTTGTAGCGTCTCTTCCACCGTTGCCGTGACTTACTGCAACTTTTTGTTGCTGATCTCTTGGAGCGTCGAAACTTGGTAGACTAGCCTTATTAACTTGAAAACAACATGTAGTCGCACCCCTTCATTTCTTCCTACCCAAGCAAGGAATAGAAAAAAAAAGTTTGTCGGGGAAGAGTTTTGCAGTTGGAATTTGCTTCAGGACACTGCAACTACTGTAGTGATCAATTCTCTCTCTGTCTTGACTAGTTGTGAAATAGTTCACTCATCACACCAGATGCCGATTATGCTACCGATGAAACCCGCTCCTCACAAATTGCATGAACCCCCGAAGCGTTCCCCTGGTTTTCTCCTCCGCGGACAGAGCGACAATTACTCGTGCGGACTGCGCCCCGAAGCAGTGAAGTCCAATCTGCTCCGTGGCGCGAGCGCAGACCTCTCCGAGTTCATTTGGCCCCAGGACCAATGGCCTTCGGTTCCCCACAACGATTTCCAGTTGGCGCAGGAGCTTCCGACGGTGGACCTCTCGGCTCTGCCAACAGGAGACGCCGCAGCCAGGGCCAAGACGGCAGAGGGTCTGGCGAAAGCCTTCTCGGAATGGGGGTTCGTGCAAGTGATCGGTCATGGTGTGTCCACGGAGGTCATTGAGAAAATGCAGGCGCAAGCAAGGAAGTTCTTCGACTTGCCGCTGGAGCAGAAGGAGAAGGGTGTTGCTAAAAGCTCCAGCAAGCACGAAGGCTTCGGCTATGGCGTCGAGAGCGGCTTCTACTATGCGGGCAAGCCCTGGATTGACCGGTTTCAGTGCAGGTGGAGTCCCGTGTGTGAGATCCGGGAGCCTGTGGAGAAGGTTTTCACCCCGTCAGAAGCTGAAGAGTTCAGGTACTCCAAGTTCCCTGCTCTACAACTTAATTTTTGCTTCGTCTTGTTCACAGTGTCTCGTGTGTGCATTGTATACCATTGACACATATTTCTATTACTGAAGTCTCAATTGAAAATGTTTTTGAGTCATCAATGGATTAAGTACTGCACAATCAAAGACTGTTTTATTGATTTTTGCTCAATATTTTATGTTGATTTTTGCTGAATGCTTATTGGGTTGGGGGTGATTTGTGGTTGGTGTATGATGTTAGTTTTGGGAATATATTCTGATGTTCTGTTTGTGAATTATTGCGCAGTAACAGCATCGAAGTCTATAATGGCTGTTTGGACCGCCTCGCAATCCAGATTCTGGAGCTTTGTGCACAAGGACTGGGGCTGGCGCAGGACACATTCACGAAGCCTTTCAATGGCACGGCTGGGGACTGTATTGCTCGTATGAACTACTACCCCCCATGCCCGCTCTCCTCCCTCACGCTGGGCCTTGGAGCACACACAGATCCCAACCTACTGACCATTTTGAGTCAATGCAAAGTGGGCGGATTGCAAGTGTGCAAGGACGGGACCTGGATTTCTGTAAGACCCAAGCCGGATACGCTCATCCTCAACATCGGTGATACTTTTGAGGTATGTAACCGCCGTACTTACTGCAACTCGAACTACTGTCGCTTGGCAACGGAATTAAGGTGATAATTGCATGTAATCGTTACATGGCTCTAATTTTTCACTTCTTTTTTGAGGTGGTATAATATTTAAGTCGTCAAGGAAACCCGTTTATTCGTTGGAGTTCAATAAGGAGTGCAACCGCCCACACTGACTGCAACATTGCAAGTAGTCACGTCTCTTTAATTTGTAATTGGATTCTGATCATTGTGATCAGGACATGGCTCGATTTTTCACTTCATTATTTGTGCTGGAATAATATTCGCTAAGAATCTTATTCCATAGAGAGTGCAGCCTCCGGCACTGTGTGACTGCAACTTCGCAAGTAGTGCTGTCTCTTTGCAACTGGATTTTGATAATTGTGATCGGGACGTGGCTCAAATTTTAAATTTATTACGATGGTATGATATTCGTCAAGGACATAGTTTCGGTAGAGAGTGGGGTTTTCCTGTCAGTCAACGTGTGAGTGTAGTCACAAAGTGAGTGTAGCCTGTCCGGAACGTTGGTTGCCAGTGTTCTGGATTTTTCAAGGACGCCGTGCAGCAGTGAGTCTGGTACCCACTTTGCCAGCAGGATCATCCAGCATCAGGTCCATGGTATACTGTTGGACAGTAGTTGGGACTTGGGAGTTTTCAAGTCCATTTAGTAGAATATATTGAATGGTTTGGTACTGGAAAAGATCAATGGACATGTGACCCTTCTGTGCTTGTATTTAGCGGAGTGGCATGTTGTTTCAGAAACACTCAATGACATGTCATACCTACCTTATCATCGTTAGCAAATCAATTGCATTACTTTTCTCATTTAGGTAGTATGGTCAATTTCATTAAAATAGCGCTATTCCATTTAAAATTCACTACTTTGGCATTTTCAAAGTTCAGACTGTGCGGTCTGAAATCTAAACATGTTCTAGATGTTTGAAATCTAGATAAACTCATAGATAATTTAGACTATGTGGTCTGAAATCTACAAGAGTTCTAGATTTCTGAAATCTAGAACAGTCCTAGATGTCCCTTATACAGTTTAGAGTGCACAGTCTGAGAAATAGCACACGGAATACCGCCATTTTAATGAAATTGACCATTAGTTCGTTCGTTCCTTCGTTAAGAAAGTAAACTATAACCGATTATGTCGTTGGACAGAGTTGGTACGTCTTCTTATACAAGTTTTAGGGGAAGCAACTTATTCAGAATGGATAAATTTCTGTCAACAAATAAATTCAAGCAGTCTAAATTTAGATTTCCTAAAAAATATTTCACCAACTGGCTGTTTTTCACCTTTTGGCAGTTTTTTCACCATGAATCAGGTACCGTAATCTGTCAACTGTTGCTAGGTACCCAGTCCTGCCTTAACTTAGTTGAGACGCCGTTAGAGGTGGAGGATATTTGACTGGCAGCCTAGCTTTTTGCGAAAGGGAGGAACGAGGGTGACATTTGTGGCCACTAATTGGATGAACGTTCATGGCCACGTTAGATAGATAATAATTTTTTGTTGACATTGTAATAGGGAAGGAACAATACTGGCCGTGCATTGGATTCTCTGGGACCCCACCTTCTTCCTTCTATCGTGTGCCGCTTTTTTCCAGGCGCAGCACAGTGTCATGTGTCGTGGATCCTGTACTGGTCTATGGTTCCGAATGAAAATTAAATACTTTTACTACAAAAATAGCCGCCACCCCGGCACCCCTACCCCATGATAGTCATGTTGAACAGAAGCCTCCATTCGTTGGCACAGAATGGCTGTTCTATTTTGGAACGCAAAATCTTCATTCGTTTGGTGTCAGCAGCATCTTAGACCTGTGCTACTCGAAGCGTAATTAATTTTCCAACCTTGTGGTCAGGGTGGCTTGGGGTGAGAATCAAGGAGAATGTTTTGTCTAGGGTCCAAGAATTCATGTATTTGAGCCTGTTTTGGGGGGGAAAGGAATTGTTCGGATGAGTCTATGGAGCCCTGAGAATGTGACCAGTGTCAGTTAGAAAAGGTTATTTTTGAGGTTTGGCCCTATTTTCGCTCCTGGACAACCGGATGCTGTCTCATCTGGTCCACAGCATATTCCGTTCTCTCACAGTAACAGTGCCTGCAACTTGCATACCCGAGTGAACTTTTAAAATAATGCCAAGGGTCCCTTTGATTTGCTTAAAAAACAATCTGCGAGGGAAAATCTCCCTCTAATGGGAGGTTATCCTTAGAGGTCATGCTGGGGACTTGGGGTCGAATTACTTTACTTCACTTGAAAAAATATTGTCTAAGTTGTCACGTGTAGATCAAGGAAGCAACCATGAGAAAGACCCACGTAGCCTTAGTTTCCCTGATCTCCCTCCTATTGGATTTTCACTTGTCGCTTTGCTTGATTGTGGCAGCTTGTTGTATGCGCGAGAAAACGTACTGTAGAAATGTAAGTCATGGGCTCATTCTTGTCCATGTGTGTGTGCCGTGTTTCTAGGCTTGGACCAACGGACGGTTCCGAAGTGTGGAGCACAGGGCTGTGGTGAATGAAACCGAGGCAAGGATGTCCATGGTTTATTTTGCATCTCCCCCTGCCAAATCGCCCATTCAAATACCGCAAGCGCTTGTCACTGCCCAGCATCCTTTGCAGTTCAGGCCCTCCTTCACGTGGGAGGAGTACAAGACCCATCTGTTCCAGAAACACGTCGGAGGAAATGGAGTCAAAACCTCCAAGGAATGGCTGAGAAAGCCCATGTCAGTTTGATTCTTTTGCAGTACCCTGCAAAGAAAATGACCGCTGATACCAATATATAATTCTTCCAATCCTAGCTTTACTAACACAGTGTGCCTAGTAGTAATGGTTAGCACACTATAGCATAGTATACGGTACAGTAGTCTTCATTCACATTGTTTTAGAACCAAAGTTCTTCATCCGTGACTCGGTAGAATTTTCTTAAGTTGCCTGCATCTCTACCTGCACATTGCATGCTTCTGATTTTGATACCCCCACTTAATTTGTTAGGAGTGCTACATTTAGAAGAGCAGCGCTTGCTAGAAACTTCACCAGACGATAATGGTGTTTGGTGTACTGTACTGTACAGGGTCATTTGAGGCTCAGAACTCTGTAAAGTAGTGAGTTTTGAATGGACTCATGTATCCCTAGTTCCCTACAGTAGAATGCTGCGGACGCCAATTCGTGGCGTTCAGAGTTTGGATGACAATCAAATTGGAAGCGTTTTTTCATCCAATATTTTCTTTGTTGACTTGTCATGCCGTGAGTTATGAAGACCACGCAATTGAGTTTGCAGTCTTGTCAGTATACTTGACTCTTCGGTAAATCAGAAGTTCTTACAAAAAACGGATCAGAGAATATGCTACTCTAGTGTACCAATATTTGGGGAAGTTGGTACTCCTTGCTTTAAGTCTGAAATTTCTCCATAAAAACAATATTTTTAGAGTTTGAGGCCAATTAATGAAATGAAGTTCATCTAACTTATTCTAGTTTCTACTCTACTCTGATTTGAAATTTTGAAAAAAATTCTTAAAATGGAATATTTTATTGCAATTTGAACTTTGGGTGTGTTTCCAATGTCTATATTGAATTCTAATTATAGAATGACATAGAAGTTGTGTTTAGACTATGATGTTTTATTATTATAATATACACATATGGTAAAAATTTCAGATTTTTTGAGATAATTTATTAATTGATATGATTTTTCTTCATTGTTTCTTCAAATTTTCTCAATAATAAATAAATTTTCATAATAAATCTAAAAAATTTGCAAAGTGAAAAAAGACATGTAATTTCATCTCTAGAAAATAAAAATATTAGTGCACATGCAGCTATTAAATGGGAGCATACATAGTGATGGAATTTAATCTCCTCCAACATTGTAGTCATAAGCCAAGAGTTTCAAAAAGAATGATGTATCCATCATGCCAAGATTCCAAGTAACTCAAGTACAATATTCTTTTGCTTTTCATGCTCTAATTTTTCACTAAATATGATTGGAGATTTTCCCGTAGATGAAATCCATTGTCCTCTACATGTCTTGAAATCTTCAAAAAATTTGATGAAAATTTGAAATTGTTATCAGAATCTATGAAGAATAAGTGATAGAAATTCACATCAAATACAAAAAATGCTTACAAAAAAAATAAAAGTTTCACCATTGCTATATGTCGTAGTTTGGAACATCATAGTATAAAAAAAATATCCATGCCATTTTATAATCAGAAAACCAATAGACCATCTCAAAGTTCAAATTGCAATAAAATTTCAGTTATTTCACAAAATTTCAAATTGGAGTTGAAACTAGACCTAGTAAGCTTCATTTCATCACTTGGACTCAATTCCCCCCCAAATCATTTTAATGCCTAATAATTCAGGAATCAAGAGCAAAAACGTACAAGTTGCCAAAACGCACAAAAAGAGCATCTTCAATCACCCAAATGCACCCAGATGCCTAAAAACTCCACTTGATGAGATGTAGACGTTGTGTACATCTCCAAAATCAACATTTACCTACATTTAAAAAAAAGAATTTAGAACATCTACCAAAAGAACTTTGTCTTTTCTTAACTTGTGCATACGGTAACCAAATGATACTGTCTGTGGTGCATTGAAATCTCCTATTCCTTGCCAATGAAAAAACATAAAAAAATTTCAGTAATCTAATTATAGAGAAAGCCAAGGTCCACACTCCACAGTCTGTAGAAAACTAAGTGGCGGTTTTCTTAGGGTTGTCCCTAACTTACTCCCAACAGACGCCATTCTTGATAGTCCAACTGATTATTAACTTACCATTATTATTATGATTATTATGATTATTATGATTCTGAGGATACTGTTTCCAAGGCCCAATGTGCAATTACAGAGTTCTGTCAAACTAGGGGGGTGCCGTGTATTTGAACAATTCAGCTCTTATGGTGCTCTGAATCTGACCCATGCTAACTTAACTTAACTTAATTTATAGGGAACTCTCTTTCTCTCCGTCAGTGATGCATTCTGATAAGTTAAGCTGCAATTTGGGGGACAGTATTATCTAGTAAGAAACCTCCACCTGTTGGACTCGGACTGGCCAGCCAGGAGAAGCACATCGTTGACACGTGTGCAACCAAGAAGGTGTTTTTTTATTTTTATAAAGGGGGGTTTAAGGGGGGTTTAAGGGTTTTTTTTACACGAATGAATTGGAATTTCATTTGCAAAATGGAAGTTCCAAAGAAGTTCTTTTAACCCTTGGAAGGCCCTTCAAATACCCTTGAAAGGCCCTTTGCTGGTACTTCAAACAGTTACCGTGAACTACAGTACTGAACTGAATGAATTGGTTTCTCTTGGAAAAGCAGACAGGCAGAAACCTACTTTAAGGTAGGAGGTCCATGAAGCGCCCATCTAAGAGCTGAAACTGAATTTTGGGGAGGTGAAACGTATTGAAATATTTTTTTTTAGTATATTTATTTTGAAAGACAAGAGGAATTGACATCTAACTCAAGTCATTTCATATTTTTTGGAGCTTTGTAAAATTAGTTATGAATTTTTGAAGTTGAAATGGCATAAGGCTATGAAACCACCCACCTCCTCAAATGTACAATGTTGGTACATTCCTATAAAGATGAAAAAATCCCATGTACAAACAATGTACATTTGAAGAAGTGTGCAGTTTTAGAGTATGAGCAGATTTTGATCCTCCTACCTTAGCAAGAATTGGTTCACTCTTCCTGTAAACCAAGCTAATGAGTGAGTGGTCCCCTCTAACTTAGAGGCCCTAAGAGCTGTCATTGTACAAAGAAGCAAAAATTTGTTCTAGTGAATTTTCTTCCAAATCTTACTTGATATTATGTCAACTATCTTTTTTTTAAGCATATAACCTTTAAGGGCCACACTTGGACTAACACTACACAACATTCAAGGCAACCCAGCTTGAAAGCCACGGGAATTCCATGCCTTGGTATCCCCATCAGAAACAAGTGGAAGAACAAACCCCCTCCCCATGTCAACAATGTCACCATAGGGAGTTGAACTGTGAACCTCACGGATTCCATAGGAAGTCCCTTCCACTTGGCCATCACCTAGGGATAGTTTTAGGTCATTTTGCACCATGTTAACTATCTTTTCACTAGAAGAAAGGGAAAAAAGGGAAAAAAACCCGGAATGACTCAAGGTGTAGTGCATTGAATTCATAAATCATAAAAGAAAGTACAAAACTATTATGATTGATGGTCGAATAAATAAAAAGTTCGGAGTTAATTCTCATAGTTATTAGTTGAAATTCTTTGTATTAACCTTGAAAGAACAAGCCTACCCTATAACCACCCTACATCCATGAAGTTATTGTTAAAATCCTTCCACTTTTCATATTCCTATTTTGTGAATATTTATGGTTGAAATTTTTATATTTATTTTTAAGAGAGTTTTAGGGTTGTCTTTTATAAGCCATTTTAAGATTCTTTAGTGGAAATTTGAAGTTATTTAGAATTTTTTAAGGAAAAACTGAAGGAAATTTATATCAAAATAAAACATACTCCCAATATCTATTTTTCTATGTATGTACATAGAAGTGTAGAATATGATGAAGTAAAAAGATTTATCTTATTTTTCTATAGTTAGTAAATCAAGAGACCATGGTAGTAGGTTCACAATTCAATTGCAATAAAATCTTCAATTTTAGGAATTTTTCAAACTTTGAAGTTGAAGTAAGAACTACACTTTATTAACTTCATCCAATTTGTTGGGCCTAAATTTAAAAAAAGATCATTTTTGAGGTTCAAATTTACATTAAGAGCAAAGAACTTGAAGTTGCTAAATTATACTACAAGATGATCCTTGGATTAAGCATCTACTTATATAGGAAATTCAAAATATGCCACAATGAGGGAACTCCCTAAAACAAAGTTGGATGAATAATCAATTCAAATTTACATCCAAAAACTTTTGAAGAAAGAAAGATAAATAATTCCAAGTAGTTGGGGTAGTTGAAGAGTCTATTCATTTAGGATCCCATGTCAAGCTCTAAAAGTCATTTCAAATGAATTATAGACTACATAAGGTTGGATCCATATAGTTGATGATTCAAGCAATTTTGAGATAGATCATGAGCAATATAAAGTGTTGCAAATTTTCCCAGTGTAGAATGATAAGAAATATGGGGATTGCAATTTTTTGTAATTTTATTCCCGAAATTGAAATTATTTTCAATTTTGGGAGCCCAATTTGCATAGAACCTAAAGCCAATGTCTTGACTCTTCCAATATGATCATTCAAGAACTATTTTCTTGCACACTACTTTCTACTTTTTTGCGCACTACTTCCAGTGCATTTTAGAATATGTGTCATGACCTTGTTAGTTCCAATCTTGAAAAAGAGAAAAATGTACATTCCAGGCTTGGGTTGGAAATTTATTTTGGCCTTGGTTGGAAATAATATGTTGCTTGGCTCAAAATAGTGCACACTACATGTTGAACCATATGATTTTCTAATTGGTATAAGGGTTGTCCAACTTTACCTTTATAAGAAAGGAGACTCTATAGTAGCTAGATAATTATTGAAAGAAGAAAAAAGAGACTTGAATTTTATTTGGAGTGGTCTAGGTTAAATGATTAGGTAAATAAGAAGGTAGGAAACCATGAGCTTGATTGTAGTAAGTGTTTTAAGATAGATCATGTATAGGGAGTGTTTGATTGTTTTCGAATTTTTGCTTGTAGAAGAGGATGAATGTAGTGTACTTAATGGTTGTGTTTTTTATAGTAAAAAGTGTGTGTTTTATAGTAAAGATGGGAATTTGAAGTTGGTGGTGGAGTGATTGGATTGTGTGTATCTATTTAGTACCAAGGAGTTTGGTTCTAATAACTATTAGTAGTTTGGTATTCTAGCCAAGGTTGCAAGTAGTTGTAATGAGGGAGTTATATATTTTTTTAACCTTTTGTGATATATATGTTTTGAATCTTTTGTAATATATATATGTTTTGAGAGAATCTTTTGTTACAATATGTGAATTCAATGAATTGAATGTTGTCTTGTTGTGAATTGGTTGTCACTTGTGCATC
The DNA here is from genome assembly GCA_963920665.1 of Straminergon stramineum. Classification (NCBI taxonomy): domain Eukaryota; kingdom Viridiplantae; phylum Streptophyta; class Bryopsida; order Hypnales; family Calliergonaceae; genus Straminergon; species Straminergon stramineum. The sequence continues at coordinate 6,798,330 of OY987265.1, forward strand.
ACAAGTATATTGTATTGAATTGAGGCAATGATGAGGGGATAACCATTGAAGAGTTGTTTTTCTAGGGTTTTGTCTTTGAAGATTCCCACAATCATGAGTAGAAAACATCATGGTGGAGTGTGTGATAGTAGTATTTTTGTATTTTGTGAAGTGTTATGTCTTCAGATGTGTAATACTTTGATGTTTGGGTAGGTGCAACATATCCATATGCCACTTTGTTGTAGATTGCATAGTATACAAAGTAGGAATGGGTGTTGAGTTGGCCATAATAGATATTTATGGGCTTGTTCCATATATAGTCCATAACAAAATTTAAAGAGGTGTGTGATTTGGGCATCTAGAGTGATTTCTAGTTTGTTGACAAGTATAGATGGCGAAAGCAAATTGTTCCTTTATATGGTATCCTTTGTAGTAAGAGTCAATTGTCTTTGTGTGAAAAACATGAGATAGGTTGTGCTTCTTCATAGTCATGTTTGGATAAGCAATTTTCTGGTAAGGAATGTTTTTTCATATTACTTGCATTGGCAAGGCTATTTGCTTTTTTGTTTCTTTGTATATTAGTGTGGGCATGCACTTTATGTATTATTGTATATTTGAATATTGTCCTTGGACTCTTTCAGTTGCAATTTGCAAAAATTATGTAACAATAAGATGGTCACACCTCATGCTTCCGATTTAGTAATTGAAAATTGTTCCTATTATTTACTCCGTACATTGCATTGTTAAGTCTTCTTCCTTCGCTACAGTATGACTTGAGTCGAAAAAAAAACAAGAATCTACGGAAAACGGCTTTTGTCAGCAGTGGGGTTCGAACCCACGCCCCCTTACGAAGACCAGAACTTGAGTCTGGCGCCTTAGACCACTCGGCCATGCTGACTGTTGAGATACTGACTTATTTCCACTTTCGGATGGGAAGACCATCCCGATCCCAAAGTGCTCCTAAGCCCTCATGCTACGCCGTTCTTCGCAAAGGATTATAAATCAGAATTACGCAGAGAAAACTGACATCTTGAGTAAGAAAACCACAATGGCGTGTGCAAATTTGACAAGAAGCACTCGTTTCCCAGCCTTCGAAAAAGAGAAAGCTTGGAAGAAAATTGTCCCTTCGAGGTTCGTTGCAACAAAGTTTATTTCCAGACTTGACCATCCCTGTTCCGACTGTACAGTACATAGAGTGACAGCTTTATAGAGAAAGGCCTGTGAAATCTCCTAGAATCCACAGACCTCGCTAAAAACCCGGAAAATTTGGTTAACTTTTCTTTTGACACTACGTTCTACACATCTGCGTTGCCACCACCTCCGGATTTCCAACTTCACTTCCTGATTTTTGGCGATTGAAACCTTCAAAGTTATTTATACGTAAGAGTTGAATATCATCTCCGCCAACTCCTGTAGACCTCAAAACCATTTATTAGTACATTGCTAGTTGGAAGAATATCAGAGTACTACAACTGCAGAGTACGAACAAGTGGAAGTCGTAAAGGTTCTGGGGGGTTTGAACAAAACTGATACTTGTAGCCATGAATGAAACAAACTCCAGCTCTCAAAAGAAAGAAAACGAGTGTTACATGAGCTCAGGGACATCTCAGCCAGGAACATGGTGTGAAAAACATAAGCATCCTTGATTTTACTTGATTACGAGGGTCTGAGTGGCGACATCTCTATACTAAGGATTTGTTCCTGGAGTCCCAACCACAGCTTTAGGATTCTCTATAAAAAGCACTGAATTGTTCATAACATTTTTGGGCACCTGTCTTTGAGCATTTGCAACAAGAATCTAAATTCGTTCTGTAAAACACGTTGAGCTCAAAATATAAAGCATTCCCAATATCCGCAGCTTTTAACTCAATTCACCCACGCATTCTACAGTGATTCTCAAGCTTTTTGAAATATAACAATGTGGTAGGGTGAGAAGTGCAGCTTCTGCACAGCTCTAGAATGCAGTGCTGTTCATCTGAAGCTTCAGTCTAATTTCGGGGTCATAAAAGTTCAAATGGTTGTGCAGCATTTACTTTCAATACCCAGTCAGATGTAATTCCTTAAAATATTATTGACGAATAGAATTGTACGGTACCTGTTTGCCCGAGACAATGGCTGGCTCTCCTGCTTCCAAAGCATGCTTTTCCAGCTCCTCAAACCCGATTTTCCCTTCCTGCAAAGCATTAGAGTGTGGCAGTATCTTTAATATTAAAATAATTTATGTTATAATCAACTACACTGATTTGTTCTAATAGTGCGTGTGACGCTAATTTAGCAAAGTCACACTATTTTGAATTAGTGCAGGTTAAAAAATTCCTGTCTTGAACCAAATTCCATAAGATTTTTTTTTTGTGGTGACACAAATTTTTTTAGGTGACGCTAATTTCCTCCCCGCTTCACTATCAGGACAAATGGCAGCATAAGCTAACAAGCCTGAGGACGCTGGTGTAAAGAGCGGAGCCATTATTTATTACCTCAATGAGCTTTCCAAGTGGGGAGTTGAAGCTTGCGTATCGGTCCTCAACAAGCTTTGTGAGTCTACCTCCCTGTAAATTGAGCCAAATATATATTTTGTCAAGATACTGCATAAGACTACCAGTTCCGAAACATCTTAAGCCTAGATACTCTTGAGTTTTTAAAGTGATTTACCTCCAAAAGATTGGCAGCGTTACGAAGACCCCGAGCTATGGTATCCATGCCTGATATATGGGCAATGAAGAGATCTTCCACGTCCACACTCTCCCTCCTCCTGCATTCCTCGCAAGATAATTACGTAAGTGAAAATTCTCTTCTTCCATAACATCCTTGAAATCAGCTCCTCACACCTTGGGCCCATCCTGAAAAATACTTGCTTTTATGCACTTCTACAAATATGTTTTGAGTTCAATATTTGGCAGTAAACTTCCTAGCTCATGAATCATCGTGATTCTGAAGTTGCGGACTCCTTAGAGTCACATGACTATTGGCAGTACTAATTCTCACATTATTTGAGCGATCCATGTCTATGATACTACGTTTAAAATGGGTGCAAATCCATACTACTCGAGAATGTTCTGTCTCAGTAAGAATTGTGATGAAGTTCCAAGCTACCATACAGCACAAGATCTGAGGGTTTCTGAAGTGCTCACAATTTTGCGTCAAAGTTGAATCCGCCAGGTGCCAACCCTCCCTTCACAATACAAGTCAATTTTCCAAGTTATTGCATCATTCATTATACCCACACTCTACCACATATCAGTCGTATAAAATAGAATCTACACACGGGACCGCTATTAAGGCGTCTATGCCTGCAAAGAACGGCACATTGTGAGGAAGTTTTGTAATCACTTACATTCTTTATTACAGAAAGCATAACAAGAGTTGCCTCGCTGATGTCAGTGAGAAATTGATCAGTGTCCCATCCTGCATGCCCTCCTCTGTGTTAGATTTCCTACACATGTCGATGAAACCAAGACAAAACACTTCATCATTATAAAAATGAACTCCAAAACATAAAATAAAAGGTACAATAGTTGAACCTGTTTGAGCATCGCCTGTGTTGGCATCAACACTACCAAGCATGCCATTGATACGTGCGATCTCCAGCTCATGGTGACAGCTGCAAAAATAAAGAACGATTTTTTAAATTTAACAAACCGACAGCTCTGAAATGGAATAAAATAAAGGTAGCATTTTCTATTTCTTGACACAGGTGGATGCATCAATCAGTCTAAGCTGCCTGAGGGAATATCAAGAGTAAGCTGTAATTTTTACACGAGGAGTGCAGTTACAACAGCCATGACAACGACAAATACCTGTGTCCGGACAGGGTAGCGTGATTGCACTCCAAGTTCAGCTTATAGTCCTCTGCAGGAATCCACAAAATACGTGAGAGGAGTCCTCAAACGCCCTTCTTTTCACACCCACAGAACTAGTACCACTACTACAATGTACTCTGTTTCTTTCTGCTTTTGTTCCACTTTAAGTTTCTAGACCTACTAGAGCCATTTGCTGTACCGACCAGAATAGCTGTAGGAATATATTTAGATGGTCACGGACTTCCATAGACATTTTAGCAGACTTCTGAAGCCAAGAAAGTACACAACAATGTACATTACCTCACTGTTGACAGATGAATAGCTGCCAAAACATAAAAACAAATTAAATTATAGTCCATACCTGAGAGTCCGTAATTCTTCAGGAATCCCATGGTGGTTGCCGCATCCCAATCGTACCTGGGGATCAAAGTATGTTAAGTCAGCTCATCCCAGTCGTTTTAGATAAGGTATCACAGCGAGTTACTCTTGCCTCCTCAAAAGAGCAAAAATGGCAAAGAGACGACAAAATAGGCTACAAAATAGGTTAAGAAAATTGACTAGTTTCAGGTAAAGCTACAAACTGGTGCTTTGTTGGCTCTTGTGGCTTTGGCTCCAGCAACAGGGTTCCTGCAAGTGAAAGAAAGGACCGATTCATGAAGTCTCGGGATGTTGCAACAGTAACAAAAACCAAGTAGGTGCTCAGAAATAGTGTCGAATCAAACTGGGATCCCATTTACCTTGAAAACCAATTTTCTTCTTATATGCTGCAGCTGAATGCAAGAAAGTAGCCTAAACACATAACGGACATAAAACTTAGTAATCATGTATGATTTTGTGGAAGAATTATACCTGTACATTAAGCACTTTGAGACCACTATGTAACAGTGATAAACTAATAGACTGGGATTTAAGAAAATTGGTCTAGGAATTTTCATGAGAAGCTACTGGAGAAGCTTCTAAGTCATGGGGACATGTTAAGGCAACATTATGCTCTACAATCATGATGTTGTAAATGAGAAGAGAAGACACACCATGTGATCAAGTTCCTTCTTCAAGTCTGTATTTAGAAGGGTCTGATAACCTTCGCGCCCACCCCAAAATACATAATTCTCTCCTCCAAGTCGTTTTGTCACCTGCGTATAGATTTCAAAGTAAATCAAATCAACTGCGTACAGATTTCTACGTTATTCTTAAACCAATGCATACTCTTAGTAGAGAGTTACAATTTCAGTAGAACCAAAGCAAAACAAGACTAAGACACTCATGTCTATTAATGCACTTCAACTAGTCACAATAATCTGCCATTATATTTTGTAAGCATGAAATTAGGAACAAGAGATACAGGATCTGAAATTAACCTCAATCGCCTTCTTGACTTGAGCGGCTGCATATGCATAAACGCGGACGTCCGGGCTGCCAGAGATAATATGAGAGGGTGATAACATATTCTAGCCATCTCACAAAAAGTAAAGAAAAGCTATCGACTACACTGCTTTAGTTAACTGCTCTTTAAGTTATCATACTGGGACTTTGCTACGTGGCCACGTCTTGGACAAGGCACCAATACAGCTATCCAAATGTGCATTGATAGAGTATCCACACACATGAACCAAACAGCTACTGCCCTAGAAAGAGGTTGAAAAAACCTTGTAGCAGCTCCATGCATAAAGCGAGGGTGCTTGAAAAGCTGGGCTGTTCCCCAAAGTGGTCGTATGTTAGTTCCCTCCTGTTTAACAGAAACGTCTTAGTCCCAGTGGTTCATCCTAAAAAAAAAAACCTAAAAAAATACGCCTTCGCTTAGTAGCGCTACAATGCCCAAACTGCATTCATAAATGACATTTTGAACCTGTAATTCTTCTGCAATTGAAACAATGTAGTCAAGGTTTGCATTGGACTCCTGTCAAACAAAAACACATCATATCATTAGTGCGTTCATCAATGAGATCCTAATTCTCTATAGTTCATTCTGTTTTCTCCATTCAGCTCTCCCTATTAATTTAACTCGGGAACAAGAGCACTGTAACAAGTTCAAAGAAGGATTCTAACCTCAAGCGTAGACCCCTCAGGTGCAATGTCGCGATCATGGAAACACCATTTCTCAACTCCCAGCTTCTTGAGGAACTCGAAATTTGCTCTCACTGCGAGTACGAATAACAAGTTATCAAAACATGCCAGAAAATCACTGCAATCAAATATCAAAAGCAGCTAGACAACAAAGAGCTAAGATCATTGAAGAATATAAACCAGGTAAGTCATCTATTCACCACAAATCAGTAGTTGCCCTAAAGCTTCAATGCCACGAGCTACCTCATCCAGACTGTGCCACAGTAATTGCAGTACAATCTGCAAATAGAAGTAAGAAATGGTTAGAAATTGTACTTCTTCTTGCAGCAACGGTGAGCGAATTACTGCCGTCATCCCAAGGCCACAGCTTCGTGGCGGAGCCGAAGGGGTCACCCCCATCTCCACGGAAAGTGTGCCAGAATGCAACACTGAAACGCAGCCAATCCTGCGACAATCAAACCTGCAAACTTCAGAACCCTCACAAGTACCCTCGCAAGTAAAATGCATGGTATCCATTGTTTTATGGCTAGGACTATTGGCATATCTAATCCATTCGCTCCCTAAGATTTCATATATATCAGTGTCAATGAGACCTCAAAACTCAAAGAGTGAAGAGAATCTTGAAATCGGAAGGAATATGTCGACCTGATGAATTGCATACAACAGAAGATGCTCAATTGATAGAGGTATGACATGGTTTTATTATAAAGAGTCCAGAGCTGATGCAACATTTATAGTTGGCCTACAAGATGATGCAGGCCTTTGTGTGCCTCCATCACAATGTAACCATCACTTTCATGCTTAATAATTAAAAAAGAACATTGAAATTTTGAAATAGACCAGATCATAATAATAATGAGACAAGAAAATTCCACTTTCTCGACCTAACCTTCATCTTCTTGCCAAAGATCAGCTCTTCAGCATTGTAGTATTTGTAAGCGAGAGGGTTGTGGCTCGAAGGTCCCTGCACATACATCAACAATATTAAGTTCCTCATCCACCTCAGATGTGATCTGCTATACACATGAAGCTACAAAACATTCTCGAATACTGCCATAGTGGCCTGGCATCTTGTTGAGAACAGTACCAAGTAAAAAAGTTCTTTAGATTAGAATTTAGAACAAAATCAGAGCAAATCAAATGAAAGTAAAGTTATGACATAATCTCACATGTGAAGACAATAATTCCTTGAAGCTCTCACCCAGTTCAAATTGCAAAACAAGGTGTCACAGATTCCTTTTCATGCCAAACTCAGAGGGAACTCAACAAGGATTCTCTAGTATTCTAGAACCCTAGCGAAACAAATTATCCCTCCCTCGAAATTCTGCTTGACCTAAGAATTCATGTACCTCATACTTGATGTACGAAATGTTGGGGAAATACTCCCCTTCCCAGTCTTTATCATTGCTGGCAAGGTTTCCATCCACGCTACATGTAATGTCCGCTATCTTCATGTAGAAAACATGGAGTGATCAGAAAAACATTCAATCTAATGAAGTAGAAAAAGGGAAAGCAGAACGTGAGCAAGAGGTGTCAATACCCCGAGATATTACAGTATTCTTCCTATTAGAGGGCCTCGTAAGAGAGCCTTTCTTCAGAAAACTAGAAAGGCTAAGTGGTAGAACATCTGAAAAAAGTCGAACATATTTTCAATAACAAAAGATTCTCAAATTCTTTCAAAGCCGTCCTTGTCTCTGTCGAAATTGAATAAGAATTTCATAAACATCAAGGGAGAAACTATAAGCTTAAGCATGGGACAGAAATCGAAGGCAAATTGGATGTGTACTGTTGCTCACCCTGTGGCAGCTGCAACTCAGGACAGCTCCAAGAAGCACAACCGAAAACAGCAAAGCCTTCATCCTGATCCCCTTCACTTCTTTAAGCATATATCTGCATTCAAAGCGTGTTTAGAATCCACTCATGCAGTGTACTCTTCCAATTACAAAACGCGCAAAACAAACCGTGATATTCCATAGAAATCCATAAACAAGAAGAAGACCTAAGCAGGGGACCTGGCGTTCTATAGGGTTTGGAAGACCTTATTTAAGCACCTGTTTTTATGGCGAGGAGTGGTAGTTCACTGATCGCTTGTTCGATTAGGAAACTAACAGTGACACATCACCAATGCAATCGAACAAAACAAGCAAAGAATGCAGATCAACAAGATAACTACGTGGAAAGCAAGATGTGTATTGAATCACTAAATTCAGAACCAGGCATATATAAGGTAATTTACAAAAGTTTTCAGCACTTTTCAACTCTCCATCTATCTGTTTCTAAACCCCCCTTAGTGTCAGAACTAACTCACAAAAGAAGGGACAATTTCAAAACTTAGACAATAAGAATAGAGCTGTATGTCACAATTTGATAACAAGCTCGTAAATTGTGAAGCAAGATCTGACACCCATCAATCAATTGCCCAAAGGAATTGCACGATTTTGCCTAAACCGCTAATGTTTCAACCCAAGTTGGAATACCTAGCAATTTACCTAGATGTAGTGCTGGAAACGAACATTCACTAGAATTGAAGGTTTGAATGCTGAGAACAAAAGCTGCAAGTAGGGGTTCTAGCGGATAAAAGCAAAACAAGCAAGGAGCAGCAGCAGCAGCAGCATCGCCATAACTAACCTGGTGCAAGCATGTTCCGTGCGAGAGTTCAATTGTGTGACACCTCAATTGTACCTCCAAATTCTATCATTCCACGGCAGCGAGACGATGTAAAAGAAACAGGTTTGGAGGAGAAATTTGGTGGAGTGTGGATAGACTTTGGAGTTGTTTTAGAACAGGGACTTGAGTTCCGTTTGTTCTGAACTGAAGATGCTCAGGCTGAGTTTCCAAAAATACAGGGGCGTTGGGTTGTTCCAGCATGACCACATTGGCCAGCAAGAAAGAAACTAAGTATGCTACTGTAGAAGTATGTTAGCATACTTATTAGTTAGCTACTAGTGTGCCCTGTGCCGTTGCCACAGTCTAAATAAAAGTAAAAGTAATTTTCTCATTTTTTCATTTTAAAAAAGCTCTTCAAACTTCAGTGACTTTCACACTGTAGGTCTAAATGTCACGAAACAAAGTCCTTGTACCCCTCCTCATAGAGAGCTTTCCGACAGTACTAAGAACATGACTAGGGGATGAACGGTTTTAGAGATCTCAACATAACAAACAAGCAAAAAGTGTAACTTAAGGTATGAACTAGTGTGCCTTGTGCCATTGTCATGTTCAAAATAAAAGTAAAATTGATTTTCTAATTTTTTGATTTGTAAAAACTTTGAAATTCAATATCTTTTATATACAAAGGAATGCAAGGACTTTGCTATAGTGTGTGAGGTTGCATTCTTAATACAAATAGAAAGCTTTATGCACGAAGGAGTGCAAGGGCTTTGTTTTGAGGTGTTTGGACATGCAATGTGAAAGTTATAGTTTTTCTAAAATAAAAGATTATTAAATTGAAATTTTTCTTCAAAAAAACTTTTGAAATTCAATAACTTTCACATTGAGTAGGTCCAAATGCCATGAATCAAGGCCCGTGCACCCCTCCTCAGGAAGAGCTTTTCGATGGTACCAAGAATGAGATCTTGGGATGCATAAGTGAGGAAATCTCATTGTAACAAACACAATAAAACAAACAAATAAACCAATAGCCTAACTTAAAGTATAGATATTTTACCAATTTCTTTAAAAAAAAATATTTTTACACTAATTTTGTAGGTAATTGAAATATTGCAACCTCACAATTACATTTGCAAAGAAGAGAAGTTTATTTGTCCCTTTGAAGAAATGGTTGTTTAGTATTTATGTAGTTGTCACCAATGTAAAAATATTTGCTAGCAAATTTTTAAATTTGAATTCATGCTTAGAATCGAAGACATTGCATTAATTCAAACATGCCCCTTCCTTTAGTCCCTTAAGGACCAAGGGGTAGTCTAGATTTCCAAATTTGTAAATATGTATTATAAAATACAACTTAGAATAATAATTTTATGGTGATTGTCAAGCAATAGTTGTAAAATATGATCTTTCTAGATCATATCCGTATGACTAAATCTACTGTAGAACTAACCAATATTTTCCAATAGAATTTGAAGCCAAAAATGAAAAATTCCTTTTAAATTCAATTATACAATAAATATTTGAGATTTTTGCAAGAGCTTTTTCCTTATTCGTTCACAATGCTATTCACTATATCCCTCTAAAAACCTCCCAAGCAAGCATAGTGCAAGTACCATTGAACCACTCCATTTACTACTTTTGATTATAGAACAAGTGATGTGGAATTCAAATTAATTCCTATTTAATAATTCCACATTGCTTGCTCAATGATCAAAACAAAGAAATCCATACCTTAAGTTAGACTATTTCTTTACTTGATCGTACAATAATTGAAGAATACTTGAGAGTTGATAGTTGTTAATTGAGTGGGATGTGTATTCTAGGTATTCATATCTTTAATTTTTTTTCCCACACAACAATTATTTTATTCATTGAATCTAATGTTGTGTAGCACTTGTATTATGCGTACAATTATTACAGAAGGATATAAGTTATCAATATCTTTTTATATTCCTTAAGTCCTAGATTGGAAGTGCCAATGGATCCAAATTAGGACGTAATGGGGATGCTCCTCCTCTAATCTACATGTGTTTCAGTTGGATGTTGTTTCTAGCTTTGTTGATACACGTGTTCAGCCAATCATCATGTATCCATTAACAATTGCTTCAATTTTCAACCAAATATTTGCTAAATCCTATATGGTCCATGCAAAATTATAGGATGGGGAATTTTGTTAAAATGACAATATTCCATACGCCATTTTTAGACCATGCCATCTAAATTGCAAAAGCATCATCTAGCACTTGCAAAGATTTTAGACATCTGAGATTAGTATAGATTTTAGGATGCATGGTCTTACCTTGAAAGTGCCAAAGTTGTGGAATGATCACCATTTTAAAGAAATTCTCCATTAGGTCTACTTATTGACCTTTTCTTTGGTTCTGTTACTGTTTGTCTTTCCTATTTGATGACTAATGTATATTCACCCGTCATTGTTATAGATAGTCTTGATCATAGACATATCACTCACTTGGAGAATGTTTTCTTTCGATGATAAATTGAAGTTTGGTAATGAAAACTTGAATAAAAACAATAAATATCACGAACGTTGGCAAACATCATTCGAAACATCATGAATAGTGCATGCTGAGTACATAAGCATTTCAAAGTTCAAGTAATATATATAGAAGCATACAAATACAAGGTTGTATGCAATTTGAATTGTACTTTAGACAGCTATAAAATCTTGCCAAGTAGTCTACAAGTCTATTGGTACTCTTGCAATAGGAGGTGAAGTAGATATCAAGAGAAAAAAAGGTTCTTTGATGTATGACATCCATTCAATAACAACAACAAATCAAAATATCTCACCATGAATCAATTTTATTCACACAATATGAAAATATTGCAAATATCCATGCATAGGTTTTCTCATCTTACTAACTTGACCACCAACGTACTGAACAAATATTCATATTGGAAAACAAGTCTCTCCAACCATGAAAAGGCTAGAGGTTCACATCCTCTTTCTTTAAAAAAGAATGTATAGAAAGCAACAGTAAGCATCACTTTTACACTAAAGATAAAAACAATTTCACCTTCTCTAAAATAAAACCTTCAAATGGAAGAGATCCTCCAACTTGAGAATGTCTTTGCTGATTTTAGTGGACTTCACAACTACACGTTTCTTGTCGTCCAACACTACAGTTGATCTCACTTCCAATTGCAAACAATCTTCTTCCAATTCATAAATCTTTCCATTTGCCGCCTATACAAGTCATGTGAGGTCTTCAATCTCATTTTTCAATCAATCCATCTCTATATTCTCCTTGCCCAGATCAATTTTTGATAGCCCCATAATCTCCCATTCCAACTTCTTTTCAGCCAACAACTTCTAGATCTTTGCTAGATCTACTTTGGAGAAAACAAAACCCTCTTCGTCTTGGGTTTTGCATGATTCTTCAAGAATCATAGTATCTAATCAATAGGAGCATTTTGAATTCCAAGCTAGATGATGAATCTAACATGTTCCAATTTCCTTGCTTACTTTCTTCTTTTAAGTGATGCTACAATATAGTTTGAACCCACTTCATAGTTGTTTTTGATATATTTTTTTGCATCCTCGGATCAATTTATAGTTCCCCTGTCAATTGCATGCCTTTCATTAGAACTTCATTCCGGAAGCAACATGGACATGTGCTTCCTCAATACGTGTGTTATACTAGTCTACATTCTTCGTTGGTATATCCAAGAATTTTGTTATGCAAGGTTTCCAATTTTGGCAAATTTGGCATATTAATATTCTTGTCATGTACTGAAGTAGCTACTACACAACTTCTAGGAATTTCCGACACAATTTTAATTCAAATCTGGCTACTTTATAGCACCTTTCTCCTATTGTTGTCGAAATCTTGCAGTATCCAACCTACAATAGGAACAATGCATGAGCCTTTCAAAGATAATAAATGACACATGCATGCTGAATTTTGCATTTTCAATGAAGTTGTAGATGTAACGAGGTACACTCAAGTGTTTCTTTTTTGTGCAAATTAGTCATTGAGTGATCCCCATTAGTACTACTTGTTGATTTTTTGTACATAGGTCGCTCATTGGGCGATGACATTATTGTTGGTTGATTTTGGGGGATACAAAATGCTCATTGAGTGATCGACATTGTTGTTTCTTGGATTTCTAGGAAATCTGCCAACATATCATAATATTCCTATCCAATCTTCAATCTCAAGCTAACACTCAAAGAAGAAAAGTACACATGGACAACAACAATAGCCAAAGATGAGCTTGATTATATGCACCTGGACATACGTTCCCTTGGTCCTCCGCAATCCCCCGCAATTCCCTCCACGCTCCACGGCACCAATGAAGTTCCCTTGAAGTTCCCTCATGAAGGGAGCGTCACCTTTCCCTGATAGGGCCTGTAAAAATATCAAAGTTTTATACATCAAGTATTTAAAAGGATAAATTTAGTTTGATAATGGCATTTGAATTGAAGGTAATTAGTAAGGGTGTTTCGGATGTAAAATATAAAATAATTAACTAATAAATATTTACAACAATCTCCAATGCTACTTGTACCATTTGAAAAAATTCAAATTATTTTCATTATTTTTTTATACAATTTATAATTGTTTTTCACTTTTTGCTACAAAATTATAACAATGGCAATTTTTTCCAAAATGAATTGAATTTTAAAATTGCGATATATAATGCATAATATTACATATGAAAATTAAAGATTGATATTTGAATACAATTCAAAAGTCTAAATTTAGCTTGACATGATATTTGACAATTGCTTGAATCCTTGAGGGCCTAAACAATTTTGCACACTTTAGAGTGCAATGAACATATGAGACTATTTTCAATCCTTTGATAACTTAAATTCATGGTTTTAAAAAAAATTAGTATTTCTCTTAATATATATCAATATTCTATAATTTCATAAAGTTAAACTACATTGTATATACAATTTTTTTTTCATTCGTAGATGCAAAATTTCTATTTTATAACTGAAATTTGAATATTGCAAGATTGGTTTACCAAAATATAGGTGATGTCTGAGACATACACCTTAGAATCTTTTAGAAGTGGTAGGAAGTTTTTTAGGAAAGAACCTACAAGTAGTAAGAAGCCTCTTGATGAACTTTTTGGATAGAAGAAGCATTTTGAGGATCTTTGTAGATAGAAGAAGTTTCTTGAGGAACTTTCTAAATAGTAGTATAGAAGGATGTCGAAGCGAAGGTGATCCTTAGTCTTGACAACACATCTCTTGTACTTCTAGTTTTTTGTTTTAGTCACAATTTTGTATTTTTTCTTAAAATTTAAGATTTCTTTATCTTGGAGAATATCCATTTGTTTTATGTTTATAGTGTTTATAACAATTTTTTGAGATTGCATTAAAATTAAGGTAGGCAAACCCATACCCGTCTATTTAAGGAGATTGGATGTTGAGAAGAATCCAAGAAATTGAGGAAAACATTCATAAGATTAGCCTTTTGATGTCCAAGCCAAAGATGCTAAATTTTTTTGATAAAAGAGCATTGAGAATATATTATTAAAGTTCAAAGGCAAGATTCATAGGCTCTTGTAATTGCCTATAGGCCACTCTTTGGCTACGTGATATCACTCAAAAGGTAGGCACTTTCGTCACATTTGCTTGAGCTCTATGGAATTGAAAAACTTCATGGTTGTCATAGTAGACAGACGTCCGGTTCGCCCGTCTGTCCATCTGGGACGTCCGTTAGAGGTCTCGCCTGTCCGATATAGTCAACACAAAGTTGACTTCATGAAAACAGAAAAATAGGCCACGTGGATGCCA